>BMAC01000099.1:1663627-1744852 GCA_014905375.1 Phtheirospermum japonicum | reverse complement strand
AAATAGAAAAAACTAGAAAAAAAAATAGGGTTTATTTTCGGGTCGCCGAGGCGCACCTCTCCCCGCCCCGGTCGTAATTTCTCGAGTTTTGTTTCTATTTTTTTACTATTTTTTCCTATTTTTTCGGATTTTTTTTTAGAATTCCATTATAAGCAAAATCGATCTTTAATAATTTAAGAGGCTAAAATAAAATTTATTTATTTATATACAAAATTATGCTATTCTGTTTTTTATTTTTTTGACAATTTGTCATTTTCACATGACTAATAATAATAATTTAACCCTATATAGTTGCAATAATATTGAACCGAAAATGAAAGCATACAAACTTACGTTGAGGTGATTGGTGGAGAAGCAGTTTCGAGGAGAGAGAAGAGTCCAAACTTGTACGGACGGTGAGGAGAAGCATATAAAATTACCATGCCTATTTGTTAAATAACAAAATAGAAAAAAATCCAAAAAAATAGTAAAAAATAGAAGTAAAACCCAAAAAATTACGACCGGGACGGGGAGGGGTGCGCCTAAGCGTCCCAGAAATAAATCCTATTTTTTATTTCTTTTTCTATTTTTTACGATTTTAATTATTTTTAATTTTTTAAAAAAATTAATTAAATATCCGAGGGAATACAATTTCCCTCGGAATAATTCCAAGGGAATCCGTGATCCCTCGGAATAATTCCGAGGGAGATTGTATTCCCTCGGATATTTAATTAATTTTTTTAAAAAAATTAAAAATAAAACCGAGGGAATTAAATATCCCTCGGTTTTCCGAGGGACTACTTCCCTCGAAAAACCATCCGTCGGTCATCCCTCGATTTGTCGTTCGGTAAATATGGCGGGAACATTTGGCACCCTGATTTTCGATAGAATTTCCGAGGGAAAGGATTTCCCTCGAAAAAAACTGAGGGATTTTTATTTCCCTCGGAAATTTCCGAGGGAATTCCGTTCCCTCGGAAAATCCCTCGAAAATTTGCTGTTTTTATCTAGTGTATTCAGGTAGCTGGATAAGGTTACCTCATCACTCATTGACTTCCACTCACTACAACCAGCTTCACCAACCTATATATTGCCACATGACAGTAATCAAATATCAGAAACAGAGTTATATTAATTCAAAAGCAAGAGTGCTAATAAGAAAGTGCAACTCACAACAACAACTGATTTGTTGTTAGGGTGTTTTTCCTTATACTCCTTTCTAAAGTCTTCCCTGCAGCAATGAATATGACTCAAAAGAAGATTAGAAACAAAACACATAACTTGTATTTGGCCAAGTAATAAGAAATGGTACCAAAAGTAAAGATAGGAAGTTAATTGACAGGTAGAATCTACACACATGAAAATAAAGAAAGCACTCGGAGCTCTCTTTGGCTTGTTATGATCCTTTGCTATTTTGTCCTCTTTGTTTGTGGTCTTATTCATAGCAAGCTTGAATTTTAAAACGAAAATTGTATTATCACATTCAATAATCATAGATGCAACAATTGGAGCAATGTATTCAAAACGAAAAGTGTAGAAATTGTGTTTTCAGGTGGGATTGGAGCAATACATAATTTTGTACCAAACATAGGTATATTGCAGTATTTGTATTTTCAAGTTCGTTGAGATTTACAAAATATAAACCACAAGTATATTGCAGATCAAATTTGTGTTTTCAAATTCATTGAAATTTACAAAACACAATTCAGACCGAACACAGGTATTTAGATCAAAGATACTTTTACAGAAATATGAAAAAGTAGAGAACACGTTTTAGATCTAAAATGTTAAAACAAATCCACTAAAATAACCATATTTTCTGGAAATCAATTATCAAGTAATCAAAACCTACTTATTTATCTTGTTTCATATAGTGAAAATAGCACAGACAGAGGATTGCAATCCATCAATAATGTAGAATGGTCAGTTTCTAATGAAAGTGAAAATACATCAAAGTCTAAAATTTTATATGCCTTCAAATAGATGCAACAACTAAAAATTAAAAAAAAAAAACCATCTTGTCACAGTTAAAAAAAATCTATTTCTTATTTAAGAAAAAATCACCATTTTTTATTTTTTTTTGAAAAGTTCAAGCCATATAATCCAAAAAACACTTTAAAACCCACGATAATATAAAAAATCTTGAAAAAAAAACTTTCTCTTCTTTCTCGAGAAAAGGAACTGAACAATATATAAGATATACTAAACAAATACCATTTCTCTCAGTCAATAAGAAAAAGAACTCAAGAAACAAACCAAGCAATAAATATGTATCAACATATAAAATCAAGAAACAATTCAAAAGAAAATGAAGGTAAATATCAATAAACTAATAAAATGTCGACAACAGATAAAATGTTGAACTTCCCCAGTCACATTACACATTTCTAATTCCATTTCTAAGGGTAAATACAGTGAAAAAATTAAACCATGTCAAGTACAATTAGCCAGAGTCTAAATAATAATAATAATAATAATAATAATAATAATAATAATAATAATAATAATAATAATAATAATAATAATAATAATAATAATAATAATAATGAAAATAATAATCTAGAATCACTAAGAAATTACAAGAAAATAGCAAAGTGGCTCATAATTTTCACATGCGACGATGACGACAATGACCCAATGTAATTTATACGAAACTTGTTTTATATAACAATTATAAATAATGAGGGTTGATCAAACATTGTTTAATATACCAAGCAAACAAAATCCAAATTAATATTAGACCAGTACATTACCAATCAACAATGAGTTTATACAAAGTTTTAGGTCGATTCTAATTTGCAAGCGACAAACAAGTTTCCAGCACTCGGTCAATAGAATATGTTTTACCTGCCGTTGCCACTGCTCCAGCCTCAGTTTTTTAGCACTTGCCATCTCATACTTCCCATTATTGAAGCACCTCTGATCAGGTAAAAATCTCAAATCTATTGGGCGCGACTTTTCTTGTAAAAAGTTGAAAGCACATCTGCAATTCATCCAATCTGAGAACCAACAAACAAAAAACTCAGAACCAACAGACAAATAAAAAAAATGATGAGATTAGAATAGAATCACCTAGTCAGAAATTACCAACTAATCGTATAATGAAATTAGACACAACAACTCGTATCGAAACTGCACAACCACACACCAAACTGTTTTAATATAAATAAAAATCAAATTCAGGTCAAAAATGCACAATAATCTATATTGAGTTGATTTTTATACAATAATTGACAATCAAAGGTCATCGACCATGCTTCTAAAAATATTGGTCCAAAAAAACTCGATTTGGATTCGAGTTTCTCAATGAGTTTATACAAAGTTGTAGGTCGATTCCCATTTGCAAGCGACAAACAAATTTACAGCACTCGGTCAATATAATATGTTTTACCTGTCTTTGCCACTGCCCCAACCTCATTTTTTCAGCATTTGCCATCTCATACTTCCCATTATTGAAGCACCTCTGATCAGGTAGAAATCTCAAATCTATTGGGCGCGACTTTCTTGTAAAATGTTGAAAGCACATCTGCAATTCATCCAATCTAAGAACCAACAAACAAAAACCTCAGAACCAACAGAAAATAAAAAAAAATGATGAAATTAGAATCGAATCACCTAACCTAATCAGAAATTACCAACTAATCATATAATGAAATTAGGCACAACAATTCATATCTAAACTGCACAACCACACACCAAACTGTTTTAATAATTTATCTATACAAATATAAATAAAAATCATATTCAGATCAAAACTGCACAATAATCTAGCTCGAATCGATTGTTTATACAAAAATTGACAATTAAAGGTCATCGACCATGCTTCTAAAAGTATTGGTCCAGAAAACTCGATTTGGATTTAGTTTTCTCAATAGGAAAAAAAATGGGGAAAAAATTTGATTGGTACTAAAATTAAAACAAACAATTCTGATTTAAAACACTGATTGACTGATATATGTTTTTCGTAAGAGATTTAAATATATTGTAATCGAATTCTTACCTTAGTTCGTAGAAGAATATTGCAATCTGGAATTTTTGTTGGGGGAGCGCTGAATTCCATTGATATTTTACATCGAGATTTGTTGGGAGAGCAATCTGGAATTTTTGTTGGATTTTTCTTTTTCTTTTTCTAATTGATTTGATTGCCGAAAAAAGGAGGAGGAGGATAATTTCTACTTATTGAGAGAGAGAAGGAGCGACGCAAACCCTAAGTTTTCTGACAAAGGGAATAAATAAAAAAAATGCTATTTTATACCAAGTGAAAAAAAAAACCAAAATGGAAGGCTTTTTAGAGAAATGATGTGAGGATGCCACATCAGATTTTCAATACACTACTAAATGACACATGTCATTTGAAGGATTGTGAAGTTGACACCTAAGCAAGGTGTCAACACAATTAACAAGTTGGGTTTATGTGTTTACATTAATTTTTTAAGAATATATATCTTATATGTAATGTAATTAATAAATGATTAATTATATAGATACGGTAGTAACTATTAATTGTACAATTAATTAGTAAGAATATACAAGCTTATGGACAATATCAATTAACAAAATACTCTCTCCCAATACCGTAATTATAACAACATGATACTAACTGGCATTACGACACCAAACATAGTGGTTATATATGGTATAAGTAATTATTAAATCAATGGTAACGTTAATCTTCATTGACAAAATATATATTTAGTATGTATATAATGGCAGTGTTAATATACGATGCAAATAGGAAAACATAAAACATAAAAGGAATAGTTAACTCCCTATTAAGTGATTAATAAATTGTTGTGGAGTTGTGGAGTAATTTAAGTAATTGATTTATGTATTAAATAATTAATTCGGTTTAGTGGATACATTTTCATAATGATTTTAGACAATAAGAATTATTATTACTTTTAGAATCGCATAAATTTCAAAAGATTTTAGACAATGAGAATCAATTTTAATTTTAGCTTATATTCAAGCCTCATCACTATATATCTAACTATAATCGAATTTTAATAGAAAAAGATTTATTGAGCTTAATGATTTTTGTAGCCTAATTATATGTACATAAGTTTAGTAAGTACACTAATAATTTTAATCTCTTTTCTTTTGATAATTATTCAAATATTGTCGTAAATCATAATTTTCTATCATTCGGGTTAATTTGTTTAAGTGATTTCAAATCTTTTGGTAAGTAATTGATTATCAATAATAACTAATACATGAATTTAAAACAATATTCAAAAATCACGAATCAGTAACAACTAATTAATACATAGATCTAAATTAAGCACAAACAACAATTACCAATCACATATCACATGTTCAAGCTGTATATTCCAGGTATTTTCTCGTGCAGTTCATATATTTATTCAAGAAGATGAAATAAATAAATTTAAAAAGGAAAGTATATTTCTTGGATGTATTTTCTATAAAAAAAAATAGAACTATATTCACCTTTTAACTCGAAATTCCTATAGTTCTGAATGTATTTTCTATAAAAAAAATAGATTTATATTTTCTATTAAAAGAAAAATAGAAATATATTTTTGTAGAAAATAAAAAAGAGAATTATGAATACAATTTCAGAAATACGGATCTATGTTTTCCAATAAAAGAAAAAATAATATGAATGTATTTTCACAAAAATTTATATGCAGATTTGCTAAAAAATACGGATTCAATCTGACTATTTTCATATCTATATTTGACACATCTACAATATATTCAAAATTGGGAAGATTTCTCAATTAGACAATAAATTAGATCTATATCTTCTAATAAAAGAAAAACTGAACTATATTTTACATAAAATGAAAAAGAGATTTATGATTGCAATATCCCAAAAAACAGATCTATATTTTCCAATAAAAGAAAAAAATAATTATGAAAGCATTTATATAAAAAATTTATTACAGATCGAAGAATTTATTTACATAAGATATGGAATTATCTGAATAAAATATATTTGATCCGTTCGTAAACATATCTGAAATTTTATTTGAAAAAAAAATCTTCAAATTAAATAAATTGAAGAATTTCAGATCTGTTTATGACGAACGGAATCTTAGTACGAAGATCTGAAATATAAACTGAGTCGATAACAAAAAAAATTGAAGAATTAAATATTGAACATATATGAAGAATGGAATGAACACAACAATAAATAATTCTTACCAGGGTATTTTTATAATCCTAAAACATAACTTTCAGAAATATTGGGATTAACATGACCAGAATATATATTGAAGAGAAGAAAAAAGAAGAAAAGTTGGGAGCAGGACGGATTATGAAAACCGAGTGGGTATTCGACGTTTGATTAGATGAAGTTAAAAAAAATGGGGATCACAATATTAACAAAAATAAAATAAAGTTGTTATTTATACCCATTAAGATTTTTGGCCTCTTCCCAAAGTTGATCCCAATTAACCACAGCTTGACACCTCATTTCTGGAGAAACCTCATTGGTCCACCTATTCCCCAAAATACTCTCCACTTGACAACTCAACATTAATATTTAGTACAATTTACAGCAGTGGTGGATTTCTTAAATTAAAAATACTTTTTCAACATTATACACTAGAGATCCTTCAAACAATGTGATCGACGTAAAAATTAGGAGCCTACTAGAGGGTCCATCATGATGTGTGAAAATGTATACTGGATGTAAGATAAATGGTTATAGGTTTCACACAGTCGATGGCGGATCTAACAAATCAACATCGAGCAGTAGAGTTTGCATTAAAGGATCAAACTATGGGGTAACCGAGTATGATTATTACGGTCGTCTCATAGAAATTATGAATCTCGAATATATAGGGCTAATAGAGAAAAACACACTATTGTTTAAATGCGACTGGTTTGATCCAACACCCATAGGCACAAAAATCCATCCACATTATAAACTTGTTAATATCAATCACAAGCGTAGATTCAATCGATATGAACCTTTGTAGTTATTGGTTGGGATGTACAAGCATACTATTATGTGTACCCAAATTTGAAACGAGACAAGTTGGACAGTAGACAATGTGTAAAATCAAGGCGAGTTCAAATGTTGAGTTCATCGAGCCTCTACCAGAGCAATCATTTCAAGAGTAAGTTGTAGATACACGCAATACAATACAATTGGATGATGTTGATTTCCAAATGTATGACCCACTAATAATGTTGTGGATAAACTTGGTGACGAGGCAGATGATGATACATAAGAAGAGTTACTCATAGATCAAGATACTGATCAAGACACAGACGAAGATGAGTTTGGTGATAACTTTAATAGTGAAAGTGTTGGTTCGGATGATTAGTTAAAAGGAAGTCGTTGTGGTTTAAACATGTGTAAACTGATCATATTGTAAAACGCTCTTATTTTAACTAATCGATATATACTAGATCTTTTAAAATGGTTGTATATCTAAATGCTCTTATTTCAAGTTGTTGATATATGCTTGTATTTTGTAAAATGCTCGAATTATATATAATCTTATTAGATGCCGAGGGGTCATGGACGTGGGTCTAGTCTAGGTCGATCATATCTGGAGTCAGCTAATCATTTAGCTTATTCTGATAATGATTATGTGGGCTGATTTGTACCTTTTTCTACGCTTTTTTTGTACCCTTTTTGTGTCGCATTTGCATGTGTGTTTGCTTGCATTTATGGGTAGTAGGAGTCGTTTTGGCCTATTTTGCTAGTTTTAGGTTTTTGTATCATTTGCACGGTTATTTGTGATGTTTACGTAGTTTTTCACTCTTTTTCGTACTTTTGGCCGTAGGATGACCAAGCGGGGCCCGCGCACGTTTGAAGGCATCCCACTCGACTCGGATTGGAATGGATAAGCAAGGGTATGTAGTAAATACAAGGAACGATAACCGACGGACGGCTAGAGCAGAAACGAGAAAAACCGAGCCGGAAGCAGCCACGTCAGTCGATCGACTGCCGTTCAGTCAATCGACTGAACCATGCCAAATCAACTGTGAAACGGTGATTTGGCATTTGAAGACGAAGCAGTTGATCGACAGCTTTCAATCGATCGACCGTTAGTCGATCGACTGTATGTCAGTCTATCGACTGAAATGCAAAACTTTTAGTGGTTTTTAACCCGTTTTGATGATTTTGCCCCTGCATTTTGGTATAAATAGCCCAGTTCCCTTTCTCCACCAACCTTATCCTCCCTTCATGGTTTTTGTACTTGTTAAATCTCCACCAAGCCAACTTTTACTATTTCATTGCCTTTCAAACTTTAAACCCTAGATTAATCCTTAGTTAGCTTAAGCTTAGTAGTTTAGTAGTTAGATTTCCATTAGCAAGTAGTTGAGAAGTTTGTATTCCATCTTTTGTGAAGCTATTGTTGAAGTGTTCTTTAACATTTTGAAGATTGTAGCCATAGACCTTGAAGTTTCTTTGGAGCAAAATTGGTAGTAATATTTCCCTTTCATATTGTTGTTGTTCTTGGTTGTTTATTATTGTTGTGTGTTGGTTGTTAATTTGTAGTTCTTGTTGATTGTTTCTCTTCGCAATTTCAAATTCTCACTTCCAATTTCTAGCTTATTTTTCTTCTTGCTTAAAAAATCCATTGATGCTTGCATGTTGAAACTTTTTACTCTTTTTGTTCAAACAAATATTGGAGCTTGGAAAGTTATAAGTAGTTTTCCTTTTTGATAAATTTGACTTTTTTCATTAAATGCCATTTGACTTCTTTAAATGTTCAAGCTTGTTTTCCCTAATTTCTCTTTCAACTTAGTAGCTTTCTTTAATTTGGTTGTCTTAATTAATTAATTTAGAGTTTTTAATTAAAGCTTAATTAATCTTCTAAAATTAGTTATTTTTAATTAAGCTTTTAATTATTATTATCCTTTGCTTTAATTGGTGTTTTAAAGTCCTCATTTACCTTCATGTTTCGTATTAAAAACTCAAATCCAAATTAATGACTTATTACTTTCTTAGGAGTAGATTAGTTTAATTGAGATTAATAAGAGACTAATTAAAAACACCGACCGCCGAGAATATCTATCCTCGAGAGACACGAATCGGGAAAACTTACCGCTCTACAATCGACTCCGTACTATTGTGGATATGACTTCTTAGAGTGCTAAGAAATCTTCGATCATGGGCCTTGATACTGGTCATTCAGCTCCGACACCAAATATGCCTGCACCGACACTTCCGCTGCGGGTACATCATGATAGCCCTCAGGCACACTCGAGAGGTAACACCTTATTTATGTCGTCGGGTGGCAGTATAAGATGGTCCCTGAGCATATTCATCAATTATGGTGGGATATGATTCAGGTAACTAATTTATTTATGTCGAAACTCATTAATCAATAATGTAACTTGAGAATCATATATCAATTGAATAATTGTTTTGTTTTATAGGAATATTGTTATTGGGACATGGAGCAATATAGTAATGGACAAGTAATGATGACATACTTACACATGAAGGGAGACAAGTATGGGAAGCGGCTTAACGAGTATAAGAAAACCCATGATCAAACTGGCCATTCGCCAAGGATCGTTGACAAGAGCGTTTGGAGGTAAATGATTTTCTTATGTCTTTTTATTAAATTATAATCTTTACTATTATAAAGATTAAGGATTTATATCTGTATATCATTCATCTCAACTATGACATGGAATGTAGAGTGAGATAAGCTCGAGAACAAGAAGAGGTCCGACCAGTTTAATACCAGTAGGCGGAGCAGGCCTACTGGTCTGAATATTGAGATGTCGAAACAAGGGTCTAGATCTATGATATATTATTCTTATGATATCATAAATAGATTTAAATCATAATATATTATTTATTTCTTTATTTAATATTAATTATATGATAACTTCATTTGGATACAGGAGCATGAGATGGGTGAGCTGGCCACTGCGTACCAGGTTTTTGTACGTATGCACCAGAAGGGCGATGACACGTGGGTCGATACGAGATCTAGTAATACTAATGTAAGTATCTTTTCTATGTTAAATATTTATAACTTGACTTGTTTTTTGGTTTTCATGTAGATTTTACCAAGGACTTGTATTTCAGAAGGAGTCCCAGCGATACATAGATGAGTCATATGCTTCTTCACAAGATCCGGATAATGAGGTTGACTCTGGCCTTGTTTATCTCGACATCGTTGGGTCGAGTAAGGGTCAACATTACGGCACCGGCTGCTTTAATAAGTTGGTGGCTTCTATGAAGGGTGTTACAGGCAGGGATTCTTCGACCCAACAGGACAGGACTCAGGTGAGGGAGCTCCAGACGCAGCTCCAAGTGCAGAGAGAGGAGCTAGAGGCTACAAGACGAGCATAGAAAATGATGGAAGAGAGGTATAATGAGTCTAAGCTATTACGTGAGCAGCGGCGGCAGGAGCAACAACAGTTACAGGCGCAGATGAACGCATTGATAGCCGAGTTATTAGCTCGCTTTCAGTAGTACCCGCTATAGAACTCCTCCGATCGAGTGTTATTATAGACTTTCAATTGAATATTGTAAATTTCATGAAATTAATATATTTAGTTAATTCATTTGATTGTTTATTAATGAAATCTCTTCATGTTTTTCTTTAATTTTGTGAATTTTTTGAGTAGATTAATAATAATTAAAAATATATTTTTTTTTAAATCGAGGGAGTACCACTCTCAGAAAAACCGAGTGCAATAGTGCTCTTGGGAAAACTGTGGGGAAGGCTACCCTATAGAAAAATTGAGGGCATTCTTCATCTTGATTTTTCCAAAGGCCACATTCCCCGCGGTTTTACCGAGGGCGATACTCCCCTTGATTTTTCCAAGGGCAATCTGATTCAAGTCTTGGGTGATTTACCGAAGAAATGAACCTTTGGTACTCCCCTCGGGGTGTTTACCAAGGGCACATTTTCCTCTTGATAAATTTTATCGAGGAGAGTTTTACCAAGGGAGAGTTGTCCTCGGTATTCCCCTCAGTAAAGGGATTAATGAGGGCTTTTTTGTTATTATCGAGGGATTTTCCTTTGATAAAATACTATTTTTTTGTAGTGTTGGAATAACATATCAACAACTACCTGAAGCCCAATTGTTTCACTAATGTCTATCCCCTTTGATTTGGCATACTCGAAGAAACATATATATATATATATATATATATATATATATATATATATATATATATATATATATATATATATATATAAAGGCTAACCTTTCTAAATGTATTTCTTAAAATCTTTCTGCCCATCTCACTTACTATTTTTAGTAGTACATATTTATTATTTACATAATTATTTATGTAAATATATTTTTGGGGAATATTATTTCTAAATGTTAAAAAATACAAAAGAATAAATTAAAAAAAATTCTTTTAAAGAAAATCATAAAATAAAAAATTAATAAAATAAATGTAAGATATATAAATAAATTATAACAATTCTGAAAGTTACAAAATATAAATTTAAAAACATAACTATAATAAAAAATCTGCAAATAAATAATACAAAAATATAGAATAATACAAATATTTAGAAATAATGAAGAAATGTAAGAGTTTATAACATAATTTAATGTAATAATAAGCTATTTAAGAAAACAAAAGAAATGAATTATAAAACAAATTCAAGGCCTATAAATAAATTTCAATAATTCTAAATGTTACAAAATAAAAATAAATAAACATAAATATTATAAGAAACCTGAAAATAAATATTAAAAAAATATGAAATAAGTGTATTAATATTTAAGTTTTAGGAAAAATATTTACCCCCATACCAGAGTTTATTTTGTAGTTTATATGATATATTATTTTAATTTTGTGTTCCTTTTTTTTTAAGAACTTCTGTATTTTCTTTAACTTTCAGATTTAAGAAATAGTTTAATTATAATTTTTATATTTTATTTGATTTTATAAATTATTTTAGTACTACTTTTTTTTTGATTTTATAATAATTATGTTTATTTGAATGTTATTTTGTCTTCAAATATTTAAATAATTATTTAATGATTCTTTTCACTAATTTTATAATTTCTTAAGCTTTATATTATATTATTTATAAATTTTATAATTTTTCATATTTATTAAATAAATATTTATAATTATTTAATTATATTATGTCCTTTAACACCAGATGAGGTGTCATAAAACCACTCAAATTCTTGTATTGGGGCATAGTTCGTATGACGGTTTATCAAAAATAATAATTTGTATGATAATTGTAAAAACAAAAAACACCATAGTTTGGGGGCGAAACGTAATTATCCCTTATGATATGCCTTATTAATCTTTTTTTTGTTGGAGTCATGGTCTATTTCATGGTGTCATAAATTTTGTAGTTTACATCCACAAATTTATCTACAATCAATATCACAATTTATGTAATACATTTGAAATTTTATATTTCAAACATGGGAACAATCATTTATACATTAGTTATTTACACCAAAATTAATTTTTATATAACTTTGTTAGAATATAAACTTTACATTTAACTTTGATTTACAGTTTTTTTTTGGTTTGATCATTTTTTTTAGTTAACATCCATCAAATTAATTTTAAAAAAAAATCATATTTGTAAAATTTAATAAGTCGTGTGATTAACATTTCAAAGCAATTGTGTATATTCAATTGGTGGAATTACACATATCACTCTTTAACGAGTCATGAAATTCTCATAAATAAGCCTAGATGGGTTAGTTGGTTTTTTGTAACCTGCTTAGTCCAAACAAGCTACTCTGCCTTGCGAAAAGGTTCATTTGGATGACTTGGGTTGAGTTTGGTTTCAAATCGATCCGTTGGTTTGGTTCAAGATCGAAATCACTGGTATATAAAAAATGTGATTTTTTGATGAGTTCAAATATAATCGTAACACAAACTTATCTAACTAAATTCGATGTTTTTATAATTTACTGTTTTAAATAAAGTAAAATTAATTTAATGTATATGGCAATTATTTGGAACTATATGTTTCAATTGAATCAACTTAATTTGTTTGTCGACAATTAATAAATGAACACTGCAGTCTAAAAAGTTTTAAATAACTCAACTTGTGTATTTAATAGGTGTATATATTTGAATCAAAATATATAAGTAGGTTATTTTGTTTCTTTCTGTTGTAAATTACATCATCAAAAAATAAAAATCTAAATTGTAATATAAATTTTTTGGTTATGTGCATTTAATTTTCTTAGGAGGACAAATATATATGATTTGAACATTTTAAACATGTTATGTTATGTTAATACTAGTGCTTAACCCGTGCGATGCACGGAGCGAACTGAATGGATGATGTAAACTCATTCAATGTAAGTGTAATATTATTAATTTATTAATGTAATATAATAACTTAAAATACTCAAGTCACGATTTGGTCAACACGAGCAAATTTAAAACAAAGGGCGTGGATATACGCACCTCGTTTTATTTATTAGTTCACCCCACTAAAAATGTTATTACAAATATGTCAATATTATTCTTAAATCCTACACCCCCAAATATATCATCTCCTTCAACTCTCCACCACCACTCCAACCGTCGCCCATCACTGCCGCCACTGCCATGACCACCGTCTATTGAAGAACATAAACAAAACATGTACACAGAAATAAGTTGCCGCCGTCATGCCATTGAAGAAAGAAAAAGAAAAAAAATGTCTTGAAAAAAGTCGTTCGAACCAAAATTTCGAACACAAAATATAGGTTTAAAAATCGATTCGTACACAAAACACATGTTCGAAAAATTGATCTGAACACCCCTTTAAGCCTTGTTCAAAAATTTTTTTCGAACAACGTTGTATTGTTCGATCAAAAAGTTCAAACACATGACATATTCTCGAGAAACCAGAGACGAACACCCCTATTTTGCATTTGTTTCTCACCCTTTGTCGTGCATCCATCACTTACCTTTCACCACCCATCACGATTTTCCTTCTTCCTGTTCAACGGTGGCGGCGACGGTGTGATGGGCGATGATAATGGCTGGGGGTAATTTTGGTATTTTTGTTGATTTTTTCTTAGTGAGGTGAACTCATTAATAGATAGGGTGCCTATATCCGCGCCCTGAAAAAAATTAAAGGTAAATAACTCCACATTCATATATTATGAAACAACTTTTTGCATACTACATTATATGTCAAATAATAGTTTAACTCACATGACAATAGTTTAAGCTCTCCTATTTAGTTAGTCGCGAAATAATCATATTAGTCACTTTTATTACAAATCATTGAGTCCATCTCCTTGTTTAGTCTTTGTATCAACGATTATAATAAGTTTAGGCTTTTCTAATTACCGGTATCCATTGTACTTGTTTATCAACGTGTACACGAAAGTTATCATTAGATTATGTCATAATTCAATCACATCAATCTATTTGAGTACAACTGAATAATTTAGTTGTCTTTAGTCGTATTTTGTTGTACGTTTTATTTTAGATATAATTTATATCAACATAATTATACAATTATAAAATAAACCTTTAACCAATAAAAATATAATACTTGTAATATAAATTTTTTAAAAAAAAATATAAAATCAACTAATTAATACAAAAAATTGTAATTTAGATTATAAATATATATTAGTTAAATTAAAATTAAAAAATTCACGAAAATAATATATATTATAAACAATATAAAATAAATCCTAAACCATTTTAAAATTGGATAAAATATTATGAATTCAAAATAATTATTTAATAATAAAAAAAACAAATAAATACTAAAAAATAAAAAATAAATCATGAAAAAATATGTTAAATATATATAAGAAATATATTTTATATCAAGTAATAAAAAATATGAAGATAGTAATAGTTTAAATAATATAAAATAAATATTATTTCACAATGATTTCATAGAATAAACTAAGAATAATTTAAATCCTTAATAATCATTTGCAAAATCCTAAAAGTAACAAAAAACACTTAAAATTCTATAAATTATAAAATAATCAGAAAAATATGAATTTTGTTTTATAAATATAACATATATATGTTTTAATTATAAATGGTTCTTAATAATTTCAAAAATAAAATAAAATATAAATATAAATATTATAATATAATATAATAATATAAATATGAAATTATTGAAATCAGATAAAAATAATAAAACTATCATTAATTTATAAATATTTATTTTAAAGACATTGAATGAATAAGTTGGCGATAGTGATAAAGTAAATTAAATAAATATATAAAAGTTAATTTTAAATAGTTTTTTAATCTATTGAGAGTTGATAATAAAACAATTATAAAGATCAAGAAGTTATAAAATATAATAAATTAAATCTTATAATATTTTAAAATAGAAAATAATATACTTAATCAATGTTATATTATAAAAAATCATCTCCTAAATCTAGAAAATAAAAAGAAATATAAATATAGTAAAAATATAAAAACAAATACTACAAAAATGAAAAAATAAATACCAAATAAATGAGGTATCGTATTAAAATTGTAATTGAGGGCCTTTGTATTCTATTTTACTATAGTTATATTTTTTTTAAATCAGCCCGGTAATTGACTCAGTAAGCCACTGAATAATTAACCACCAAGTCATCGAGTCAGTTGGTGAACCCGATAATAAATTAAAATTTATAAATAGATTTCAGTTATACAAAAGTAATATATAACCAAGAGTAATAAATCATTTATGTGTGGATTTCTAACGTTAAATACTTAAAGTCATAGTAATATGTCACAAATTATTAATATACAAACGTTCATAAATAGTTATTTAGTTATGAATTTTAAAATAATGTATTGAATTCTTTATATTATGCGATTATATAATCATTTTTTTATTCTGCCCACATATAATTTCGATTTCAAATTTTAATCAAATAATAGTATATAAAATTATTTACCTTTCACTTATGTTCATAATATAAAATTTTAATTTTTCTTAGGAAAACAAAAAAAAAAGAAAAAAAGAAAAAAGTGTCATTGTGAAGTTTGTGACACGTTTAGGGTCAGAGTTTGGGTCATCTGAGTTTTACTCGAGTCACATATAGAAAATTAAAAATATGACGTTATTAGGTTTGTCCTCGTATCACCTGGTATGGTCAACAAATAAATTAATGGAAGAAAAGACAAGTTCTTGTTAATGATTATAATTTTTTTTTTTTTTGTCTTCGTTGCATCAATTCTCTAGTTGTACTCACACTATTTTTTTTAGTTAACAAAATTATTAAAAAAAAAATTTAAAATCAAATTATAATTTTTTATATTTTTTTTTATTTATTTTATTTCTTTCCAAGTTTTGTTTATATGATATTATATTTCTTGTAATTTCTGATGTTTTTATTTTATATTTAGTTAATAATTTTCTATAATTTAATGGTAATTATTTTGAAGCTATGGATTCAAATTTAATTTTATAATATTATCGACCTTTTGGTTTATTTTCTATTTTTTTTATTTATTAAATAACTATTTGTAATTTAATTATAAGTTATTATATTTTATTTATAATAAAAATAAATTTATTTGATATCATTTGACATACTTATGTGTTGATTTACTTTTTTGGATTTTGCAGATTTATAAACTAATTATTTAGATTTATTTATATATTATATACTATATATTTATATCTTATTTTTCAGATTTCTTATATACACACACACACAAAGTATTTTTGTAGTTTCTATTATTATTTTTTATTTTATTTATATTTTTATAGATTCTCTTTTTTATTCTCAAATTTATTTAATAATTCTATAGAATCTAATTATGAATTTTTGAGTTAATTAACTTATTTTATGAATTTTATCTTTAATTTTATTTGATTGTTGAATTTTCGATTTTGTTTCATATTTATTAAATAAATATTTATAGTTTAATTATAAGTTCTTATATTTTTATCTATATGACTTTATTAATATTTTTAATTTTATTTAAAGCATTTGAAAAAATATTTGTGTTTTACTTTTGCTTTTTTGGGTTTTTTTAAATTTATTAACTAATTATTTACTTATATTTATATATTTTAAATAATTTTTTATATTTTATATTTTCTTCAAAGAAAATTATATTATTTTTATTTTTCTCAGACTTTATTTATTATTATACATAATTCTTCCATATATTTAATATTTTCTTTACCTAAATGATAATCTCTAAAAGAATATTTACATAAATAATAAATATGTATACTACATATAGTAAGTAAAATAAGTGGGAAAATCTTGAAAAATATTTTAGAAACGCTTGCCTTTTTATATATATATATATATAGATATGGGAGAACTTGTTGTAAGATATTCACTTTTTCTTTGAATACAAAGACTAAATAAGAAGATGTGCGCAATGATCTGGATATTCTTTATATTAGAATTTTGAAAATGTAATGAAAATGACTAATATGATTTTTTTGTGACTAACTAACCGGGAGGTCTAGAAAATATTGTAATGTGATGATGACAAGTTAAACTATAATTAGACGTATATTGTAGTCTATAAAAATTTGTTTCATGATATATATATGTGGAGTTATTTACCTTTGATTTTTTTTAACTTTCTTTTGTTGACCAACAAATTTTAAGTTGTTATATTACATTAATAAATCAATAATATTACACTCACATCGAATAAATTTACACCATCCGTTTCAATTCATTTTATGCATCGCACGGGTTAAGAACTAATTTGTACCTAAAATTAAAAACAAAAACTTATGAGATATAAGAATTTATCTATAGGAAACAATAAATATAATATGCATTTATCAAAAGAGTTCAAAAGTAAATTCAAGAAATATAAAAGGCACTATCATAACCACAAATAATATAGTGAGCTCATTTGTGGTTCTTCATATCAATTTCCTTTAATAACAACCCTTTACAGGAATTCGTAGTCTTTAGAAGTGAACTGACACAATCCATTAATATCTAAAATCAAAATCTATTAAAGTTATTGTATCAAAGCTTAAAACATAAAAACATTATCATCTGAAAAAACCTTAAAAACTAATCAATCAATATAATAGTAAATTTGATAATTGACCAAGGTTTAGATAATGTACCACTCGTCCAAATGGTGATTGGTGGTGGTGTCACGAAATCCCAATCTCCAATTTTGCATCGGAGTCAATTTTTCTTGGTGGTCTTGAGAAATCAGAGAAGAGAAACGGGAAAAGAGAGACATTTAGAGGATAAGTACGAACAATGGTGCTGATATTTTGTGGGGCGTTCTGCGATGTTTGGTTGAGATTTTGAGTTCTAGGGCACATCGGGGGTAAGAAGGGGGAGAGAAAGAAAGATCTGTGTGACCGTCGAGAGATATATTAGTTTTTTATATAATCTTACCCCTCCTTTTATATAAGATTCATTTTTGAGGTGGGTTTGGCACTCCGACACATAGTAGATGATCTTTGTGGCCATCATTTTTAACTTTTTGCCACATTTAATTTACAATTCTATTTATTTTGAGAGAGGAATAGTGTATTTATGTGGGTAGACAATTATAAACTCAATTAGAAGCAATTGAATAAATATAGCACACTGGAAACATTATCTTGTAATATATTCATCCCTTGTTTTTTCTCCCAATATAGGTTTGGTTTACTTAAATTTGACTTTAAGTTTAGTTAGTTTTACTTTAGTTTCAATATCTCTCCAACCACTGATTTTCTAAATAAATTTGACACTACATAGTACTCAATAATATAATTAAGTAGTCATTCAACCTTACTCGCTATTACTATTACAAAACGCTTATACTTGCGGTGTTTTAAATTAAAAGGAGAACAAGTTTTTAATGTTATTGCCTAGAAATGAGCCCGATTCAATCGTGTGACAGACAAGAATATTCATTACTATAATACAACGATACCCTACTATTTATGTTTTGAAATCTTTTTAAAATACCTTTTCTTGTTATTAGAAATTGATAAGACAAAATACACACAACGTTTTATCATGGGAATTGTAAAATAATTCAGTTGATGAACAATGTAATAAAGTTTGATAAGTAATCAATGATCAATTAGATTGCCTCCTCAACTACAACGACTAATCCTTGACACCTGAATTGCTCAATTGGTAGTGTCGCCGTTAAACGTGACCGTATGAATAATTTGACAATGTTCTTTGTAGTCAATCAAGGCCGCCTCTTATCATCTTTGAATGCATGATTTACCGTCACTTGGGTGTTTGGTCATATTTGATAACATTGTATATGCCTAATGTGCACTTTTTATGTGATTTTTCTTGTTTTATGTATTTCTTGGAAAATATTGCGCTTCTAGCATTTTTGTGTTTTTCATAGATAAATGCTAGATTTTCGAACCTATGCGGAACACAAGCATTGAGAACCCCATATTAGATGACCAAATGATGCAAGAGAAAGGAAGAGAGATGAGAAGAAGTTGAAAACGAGAGCTAATGTAGAGGTAGTTGGAAGATTTGAAGAGTTTAAACTGCAGCTGTTTCATATTTGAGACACAAACCTCTCATAAAGAGTCCGATCAAGGTGAATCAAGTGTCTATAGAAGGCTAAGAGATAGAGATACAACTTTTATGAAGGAACTTAGTTCTAATCCAGCCTTTTCAAGGGTTAAAGGTTGGAGTAGAAAGCGCACCCAAGCAACCACATGACATACAACTCAAGTTCCCAAGTCATGGACCACACTGGACAGTACACCCGACTTAACACCCAACTTACAAGTCAGATTCAGATCAAATTCTGGAGCATTGCAGCTACACCCGACTTAGCACCGTATTTGCTACTCGTTATTCAAGTCGGTTGGAACTCAAAAATTAGAGTTATTAGGGTTGCGTTCTAATGTTTTTTAGACTCCTATAAATACAATACACACTTAAATGTGAATGACATCATAAACATCTAAGGAAGTACAAAATACATCATTTCTATCATATTTAAGGTGATTTGGGAGCCCAAGGAGGGATGATTGGCGTTCTTCTATCCATTGGAAAACAAGACGGAGTTCCCCATGAACCCTCACAGCTCTGAATGGTTCTTCTCTCTTATCATTAATATATTCAGTTTGTTCATATGTTTTACAATCATGTTTTGTTTAACCTTGTCTAGTTAATAGCTTTGATTGCAGGCATGAGAGTAAATTGATAACTTAAGTTTTTATGGTATTAAATTAATTCCTTTGTTAACTGTTTACTACCTATTCTGTTTGTATCTTGATTTGTACATATTTGTGTGTGATTTTCGTGTATTTTTGCATCGTATGTTGTGTGCTTTTACGTGTTTTAGGTTTATCATTTTATCGTTTTTCTTCCTTTTGATGTTTTTCGTCTCATTTGGTGTTTAATGTGTTTTTACTTTATTTTATATGAAATAATCTAATTTTGTTTTATTTTGGTGTTATAGCTCGAGAAGATGAAGATTGGATAAGCAATGTGCTGTGCTGACACTGGGTACCAGTCTGACACTGGGTTACCCAGTGTCCGAGTCATGCCGAAACTAGCTGCCACAGCCTGACTCGCGTCGACTGACTCACCGTTGACGCAAATGTTCTGTTGCATCGATCCTGGCTCGCGTCGATCGACGCACTGCCTGTCGATGCGTACAGCCTGGCTCGCGTCGACTGACGCACCGTCGACGCAAATGTTCTGTTGCGTCGATCTTAGCTCCGTCGATCGACGCACTGCCTGGTCGACGCGTGCAGCCTGGCTTGCGTCGACTGACGCACCGTCAACGCTCCGGCAGTTTAAGCGGTTATTTTCGAAAAATCTATAAAAGCCGGTGGTTTTCTTCATTTTCAAAGGGCTGGGACGAGGGGGATATGTCCAGATAATGTCGAGAGCCCTCGATTCATGCCACCGTTCGATTCATGCAAGATGTTTCAAAAGTGTTTACCTCGATTGGTGTATCTTGATATATGTATTTGGGGTACAAAATATCTCTAATAGGTGATCCGACCATAATGTATCATCTACACACACGAAATCAAAAAAATACCAACGTAACAAGATAAGTAAAATTAAAAACTCATAAATCAAGTCTAAAGTAAAATCTAACTACTTATCAAAATATCAATTCAATAGTTAATTTTACCACCGCAAGTGTACGGGGTCCAATTATAGTAATGGTTGAGCAAAGGTTTTAAATGTATAGAAATGTCAAATTGATAGGGAGTATGTCTTGAGTACCCCAATTATAGCAGATCGGTTTTATTTAGATGTTTAAATATCAGTTTGATGCTTATTAATATTAGGGGGAAAATTTGTCTCCCAATCTATTACATTTTTTCACTTTGCCCCCTACAATATAATTTTTTTAAATGCACACTGAAATACATAATTTTTTACAAATTGCATCTTACTTGCAGTTTTCTGGCAAAAAAGTGGCCGAAAAAGCTATGTGCACGTTGAAAAGGCTGATTTTGAGGTTTCAGAGGGGTTATTGATGTCAGGTATGGCTGAAATTTTGTTTGGTGACTCAAAAAATGAGAGGAATCCAATGATATCAGTGACGACCGGAATGGAGCACTGAAAGTTAGTATATAAATATATGAAAACATAATTAAGGTTAGGGTTTCAAAGCGTAATCAACAGTGGATGGGGTTTGTTTTGCATGTAATTGTTGTGTTTTTCTCGTGTTCTTAATTAGAATTTTATATTATTTTTAGTGGTTCTTGAGTCGTTTAGCTTTGTTTTCTAGGTTATTTTTCTTATTATAGGGTTTATTGTGTTCTTCTTTTGATTTTATGTTTAATTGGGTTAAATGGTGTTAAGTGATTTAAGGTTGGTGAAATTCTTGGGTTTTTATGATGAAAATTCTCATTTAATAGGTGGTTTAATGATTTGAATTTATACTAAGGCATGGAGGCCAAAAAGGAGCTCCAAGAGGCAAACATTCTTGAATGGTGGCCATCTCCCAGCCATCTCCGCGCCATCCAGCTGCCATCCAGCCTACTCCAGCCATCCTGCAGCCATCTCCGCGCCATCCAGCTGCCATCCAGCCTACTCCAGCCATCCTGCAGCCATCTCCGCGCCATCCAGCTGCCATCCCCTGTGCCCAGCAGCCATCTCTTGTCCGTTCCAGCGCCGTCCGCGCGCCATCTCCAGCCACCACCACCCACCTAGCCCAAAAACGCCCAGGACCCATTTCTTTGAGGCAACCCAAGTTCTTTCCATTTCTTTCTTTCTTTCTTTTATTGAAAAATCCAAAAACATTCAAAAATTCAAAAATCCAAAAACATTTGAAAAATTGAAAAATAAAAAAATATATATATTTTATTGAGTTCATGTACATATTTCCTTGTGTTTTAATTTCGTGTGATTCTCTTTTCTAGGTTTTGTTTGTCGACTCCAACCTTGGTCGAATGGATAAGTGAGTAGCATTCGTGGAGCCGGGAGTTACTAGCCATGCTCGATTTTTGCTTGAATTGCTTGGTTTTTAGGTGGACCCCACCGAGCTCGACCCAAACTCGCTCGGTTGAGGGAGTTTCTATTCACACCCCTTTTACTTGATTCTCATTAAAATGCAATGAGGGCATTGCATGGTGTAAGTGTGGGGTGGGTAGGTGGTTAGGGTCCGGGGTTTACAAGCATGTTTTGTCATTCTTAACTCGAGCCTTGGTGAAGTGACGAATTCTTGGCGAAGTGACGCTTACTACTCTCGCTTTTATATGGTTGAGTCGATTTTTGTGTCTTTTGAGTCGTTATTACATTGTTGAACAACTCCACATGCTTGGAAGTTTGAATAGTTTACTTGTCGAGTTTTTGCATGTTTATGGCCTCTTGTGTGAGGGGTTGAATTTGTGTGCTTCGTCCAAAATCCGCCTATATATATATATATAATCAAAATTTTCTCGTGAAAAGATTTCAAAGCTTTAAAAACTCTTTTGGTTTTGCTCCCAAATTCGGTGCAAACTAGTGAGTAGCCTTGTGTGATTTATCGGCTTACTTGCATCTTTATGGAAATTGTATTGAGAAGGTTTGATTTTGCTCGTACATGATTGAATTTGGAAATGACCTCGAGGCACATATATCACCCTTATGCCGTCCATATTCATATATGTAAGCTACTTTTAAAATCCCAAATGAGCCACCTTGAGCCTTTATCTCTTTTCTTGTTAGCCGAGCTCGATTTTAGCTCTTGTATCTTCGCGTTGGTGAGGTGAGAGAGTGCGTTGTTAGTTGACGAGAGATGTGTGGGAAATTTATTGTGAGTTTTGGGTTTTGAGTTGCTTATACAAAAAAAAAAAAAGAGAGAAAAAACGAAAACAAAAAGAGAATAATACTCCAACACAAATCACGAAGAGTGATAAAGCGAGCGTTCAAGTATAAAGCCTAATTCAAAAAGGCTAAGTTTAGTGAAAAGAAGCAAATTCAAAAAGCTTCTAAGTGTTGTGAAGAATAAAGTCGGGAAAGCGTGAAAATGTATGAAAAGGTTTCGAATGAAAGTTTGGTGAATTGGGAAAGGTGAAGCGATTATAAGCTTCGGTTTTAGAAATTAGGATTTTGTGTGTTATTGATCACGTTTGATCGTGTGTTAGCCACTATATCCAAAAGTTCCATACCTTACCAAAGAGCCAACATTACAACCCTTAATAAAGACCTCTTTCGATTCTTATTTGGTCATGTACTTGAGTAATTTTGAGCGTCCGATTTGTGAAATCTTGACAAGGTGCATGTATTGACCGACTTGAGCGTATACACGTCCTATCTACTAAACACTTGAGCGAATTGAGAGAACACCCTCAAAATTTCCATTTGTGAGGAAGTCATCGATTTGGCTTGCACTTGAGAAAGAGTAATACGAGCAATGCTTGATGATAGCGAGTCTATGTTGATACTTTCATCATATAAATAAGGATAAGCACAAGGGTTTCTCGTTTCACATAATGTTCATTGCGTGTGCACTCTCGATTCTTTTCGTTGTTCGAGGACGAACAAACCGATAAGTGTGGGGTAGTTGTTTTGCATGTAATTGTTGTGTTTTTCTCGTGTTCTTAATTAGGGTTTTATATTATTTTTAGTGGTTCTTGAGTCGTTTAGCTTTGTTTTCTAGGTTATTTTTCTTATTTTAGGGTTTTTTGTGTTCTTCTTTTGATTTTATGTTTAATTGGGTTAAATGGTGTTAATTGATTTAAGGTTGGTGAAATTCTTGGGTTTTTATGTTGAAAATTCTCATTTAATAGGTGGTTTAATGATTTGAATTTAAACTAAGGCATGGAGGCCAAAAAGGAGCTCCAAGAGGCAAACATTCTGGAATGGTGGCCATCTCCCAGCCATCTCCGCGCCATCCAGCTGCCATCCAGCCTACTCCAGCCATCCTGCAGCCATCTCCGCGCCATCCAGTTGCCATCCAGCTTACTCCAGCCATCCTGCAGCCATCTCCGCGCCATCCAGCTACCATCCAGCCTACTCCAGCCATCCTGCGGCCATCTCCGCGTAATCAGCAGTGGATGGGGTTCGAATATTGCGTGGTGGATCATAAAAATGAGAGGAATCCTACGGAACCAAGGACGGACGAAATGGAGTATTAGAATTAGATTTGTCCAGTTAACCTAATTTTGGGGCTCCGTTCTAGCCATCGTTGATTCCGTTGGATTCCTCTCATTATTTCAAACCACTATGCAAAATTTCAGCCCCATCCGCAGCTGATAATCCCTCCAAAACCCTAACCCTAATTACATTAAAAAAAATACTTATTTGCCAACTTTTGGTACTTCGTTTTGGCCACTGTCAGCTCAGTCGAAAACCTAAAATCAAGTTTTTCATCACGCACACAGCTTTTTCGGCTAAATTATTCCTAAAAAAATGCTAGTAGGAGACAATATGTAAGGAATCGTTTATTTCAAGAGTCATTTTGAAAAAAAAAACTAGATTTTAGAAGGCAAAGAGTATAAACACAATAAATTAGGAGGAAAAAAAAACTCCCTTAATATTAAAAAAAAGAAAACATAAACTAAATAATGAGAAGATAATAAGAGAGTCCTGGACATGGATTCGATTGACAACTATTTATTGATTTACAATAAATAACGCTTTAATTAAAGTCTAATCCTATATGAATTTGTGAAGCTAACCCGCACTCCTTGTTAAAGGCGTAAAGTTGTGTAAATTACCTGTGTGTATGTATATTGCTAGGATGACACACGTAATTCAGTTGAAATAGATTCTTAAGATTATAATATCCCCTATTAGACAAATGAAAATCATTGTTCCTCATATATATCGTCTGTTTTATTTCCTAAATATTACCTCAGATCACGCTAGTGTAGATTTAGTATTTTTCAAAGAAGTGTTAAAGTAGTGATTAAGTGCCCAAGCAAAATCATTAGCAAGATATGAATCGAACTTTTTCGCGTTTAAAATAATGAAAAGCTCGTCCGCAAGAGAACGGAGCTATTGTAGGCGATAAGCTGACTCGAGTCGAATCACAAGGAAGACTAATCGAAAACTATTCCGGTGTTCGATTTTACGTACATTACTACGAAATTAAAAACTAAACTAAAAACTAAACTAAACAATTGATCCAATTTAGTTTGAGGTTTTCTAACATCTACAAGCAATAAAATTAAAAGCTTTAAAACCGATTAATGAAAACKAGGGWCTAGTGCRCCRRAATCRTCTCCACRATSGGGGTTKTCACTCCCGATGGTTCTAAACGACCCTAGGCACACTAGACCGATAAACTTAGCCAACAAACATAATCATGATCAAATCATAATAGCAACGCAAAGCATGAATATCATCATGATCATCATAAACTTAGCCACCAAGCATAAACATCATCATGATCAACTCCATAATATTAACGCAAGCAAATAGGATTAAGCATTGAACGGTAAAAACGAACAACTAATCTAATGAATAATAACAACTAAACTACTCAACCAAATTAACATAACTTACCAACTAGGAAAAACGGTAAAAGGAAAACGACTAAATTAACAAAATTAAAGTACATAACAACATCAAAGCGAAAGTTATTAAATCCAAATACATAAAGCAAATAAAAAGGTGCAGAAAAACCTATAATCTAGAAAGCAGCAGCCATCCATCGATCTTCAGCGATGAGAAACGAACTCGAACGACGGACGACGTAGAAACTACAAAACTACGAATTATTGAACGTACGAGCTGGTTCAACTAGTACAAAAGAGTAGTTTGGGAGTGAATCACACAAGGATCCGTAAGATCATCTTTGGCGGTTCTCACAACATTGTGGTTTACTAAAAATTACCAGTGTACCTCATGATTTTTTTTTTATGTTTATATTATTTTTCTTAAGGGTAAAGTGCTCAAACGACTTAAACCTGTTTGGTATGAGAATATCATGATAGTTGACTTGACGATGAAGACTACTATGTTTAAACAACTTGATTTTGATTCATTGTCTGAAGCATGACATCATTTTCTAGAGCTTAGTGAAAAACAAAACTTGTTTAGAAAGGGTTCATACTTTATTTTCTTTTATAATGGACTATTAGAACATGCTTGTAGTTTTCTTGATGCAGTTTCTGGTGGAGGTTTTCTTCCATTAAGCAAGGAGAAAGCTTGTGAAACTCTTGAGAGGATAATTATGAATCACTAGTTGTCATAGGTACCCAAGAAAAATCAGAAAATCTGATGATTCGAACATCATGGAGAATGAGGTTGTGGATGTTGATGAGGAGTGTGAGTTAGAAATGAAGCTTTTCGAGAAAATAGGGACTGTGAAGCCTCTAACTCAAACTCTCCTATTTCTAATATTCCTATCTTTCTTCCTCAACTTTAAATAATGATAATA
Organism: Phtheirospermum japonicum; assembly: GCA_014905375.1. Lineage (NCBI taxonomy): Eukaryota > Viridiplantae > Streptophyta > Magnoliopsida > Lamiales > Orobanchaceae > Phtheirospermum > Phtheirospermum japonicum. The sequence goes on along the minus strand of BMAC01000099.1, from coordinate 1,718,202 downwards.
TATTTAATGTTTTTGATGAAGGTGTGAAAGGTTATAAAAAATAATATTAAGGAAATTCAAGAAACGTAGCATTATATAGGACAAAACGATTTTGAGTGACACTATAAATGACTCGATTCTCATGTGGAGGGTCTTGAGTCCCAATAATGTGCGTCCAAAACTTAAAATGCGATTAAATGTACAATATTGATGTCTTTAGTACCGGTTCTTGCATACTTGCTTGCCTTGTTCATTGTGTGGAATTAGAAGAAGCATAAGTGGAAAGTGTTGCGGAAGGAGGAGTCATGGAGGATGATGGTTATGAACCACTCATTCTTGAATGATCATTCCTATATACCGCACGAGCATCAATCAGAATGGAGAAGGGAGTTCTTAAAATTCATTATTTTAATAAATTTATTCATTTTTCACTTTTATATGATTATTTTATTGTGGCGATGGCATGTTTATTTTTGATGAAACCGTTAGTACTGTAGAAAATAATAAAATGGTCAAAAGTAATATACCATGATATTCATGTGGCCTAGGATAATAATTTATTTGATGTTGTTGATATAGGTGAACAAGAAGAAGAGGTCGTGGTCTTAAATGTTGAAGTTTCTAAAGTTACTTTGAAGGAGGAATTAGTAAACAATCCACCTTTTCCAAGGGTGTGAAAATGAATTTGTCATTCTTGAGACCATTAAAGTCTTTGTAATTATGTTTGATAATGACGGAGAGGCCAAACTAGATTATAAGAAAATCCAACCATTCTTGTTAGGAATGATTTATTATTGGGAGAAAACTCAATTTAAAAGAATAAAACGAACATCGAAAGCTTTATTCAAAACTCTTCAATGAGAGTGAATCTGGCCTAAGACGTTAAGTTTAGCACTTTTTTACATTCATGCATCATTAATAAAAATCATGTTGGCACCCAAGTTGTAACTAGGGTGTCTAGTCGGGTGTATCTTTAGTAGGGAGTACAGTGTCGTGCCCAAGTTGACACCTAACTTGTAAATCAGGTGTTTTTTTTTTTTTTTTTTGAAAGTCCTAAGAGTGAACTAGACTTAGCACCCTACTTGTAAGTTGGGAAGTAAGTGGGAGTGTTGAGCAAACTTTTTTTTAAATGAAGTTGCATTTTTCACAAGAAATCTTAATTTCTTTAGAACTCTTTCTTCCCTTGACCCCTAAAAAATTTTCCACACATATAAATACATGATTTGTCTTTGTTTTTATACACCGGAGACTTTTTATTCATCAATAAATTATTTTTCAAGGATTTAAGTTTGGGAAAAAAGGAGAAAAGTTTGTAAGTTTTCAAAAAAACTAGGGTATGAATTTATAGATTCCATCTTCATACTTATTATTTGATTTATATTTCTAGAACTTCATTGTTGATTAGAACATTAATAAAAGCATGATTAGGACTTTTGGTTTATTTTATCTTATCATTGAAGATATATTTTCACCCAGCTATGCTTGAGTATTTGTTTGGATTTGTAATGATCACATGATTATATTCTTAATGTTGGTTTAATTTAGATCATTATTGTTATTTGGATGAATTTTGATCGAGGTTTTAACCTGTAGAAAACATGGTGAAATCGAAGAAAGAAAGGAAATGAATAAAAATGATCCAACTTAATTTCAAAATTCGGGAGCCAAGTCATATAGCGCATAATTAAGTGCTTTCAGGAATGAAGATAGTAGTTATGAATATCACGGACAAAGAGACGTTAGAGGATTAGGATTTTATACCAAGGTTGAATGCACATTTGAAGAATTGAAAATGAAGTATTTCTTTAAGAAGATTTGGATACGTTTGAGGACCCAACTCTAGGATTTTAAGCACCATTTAGTTTTTGGAGAAGATGTAAGCAAAGCAGATATGATCCATTTCCAATTGGGTGGTAATTCTTATAGCATACAATGAGTGAAATAGAGACTTCATGTTTTAAGATTATAGAAGAATTTATGGTGGTAGAAGAAAATGAGTTACCGAAGAAATTTGGCCCCAATTTTGGAGAATGTTGACTACACCAGATAATGTGAAGGTCCAGGGATTGATGAAGGTGACATGGATATTTTCTATATATATTTTAATACCTAAACACATGTGTATGGTGTATATGTAGGATAATGACGAGTATGATCGTATTCCACAAAGACCGGTGATGTAAAGCTAATGAGTAATGCGGTTATGACAACTTAACGTTTTATAGACTTAATAAAATTGTTTGAAGTTATTTATATAATTTCTAAATTTAAACTTAATCTAACTAATCAATTAAAAACTAAGGAATTGCAAACAAATGATTTAATACGTGAACAAGTATATTATAGGTGTTGGAGTTCAATGGGTTATTCGATAAAAACAATTACTTAAGTACTTTGTTCAAGACTCAATATATTGTAAGAAAATAGTAAGGCTAGATTAATCCTCCTCTCGAAGAAACTAAACCATAGATTATAGTTAAGAAATAATATTTCTATTCAAAATCCGACTTATAACTCCCAATAGTTTGTATGATTCTCTTGTCTTCACAAATGATCTCAAATCTCTCGATCTTATTGACTAATGTATCTTGCGTTCTAATTCTATTTACAAACCTATTCTGGGTGAAGAAGGAAACAATAATGCATCAAAAAGGTAAGAAAATATTTTACAGAATCTGCCCCGTCTAGGTTTAAGCCCTTGGTATTGTGCATAAAAAGTGGCCTCTGTAATGGGTTGACTTGTGGTCCTTAGGTCGAACTGCGGGTGCTCCTAGCAACACTTACAATTTCCGTCATAACATTCTCGATAAAACTTTGATTGACAAACCTTCAAAATGATTGTAAAGAAAACTTATTTATCTTTCTAACCATATACTACAAATCTTCAAAATCAAATTGATATAAAAGTAATGAACTCTCTTGTATCTATGTGTAGCGAGACTTCTCGAATCATTTGCGAAATCTTGGTCCGTTTGTAGTTTCTTCACTCATTTTTTTATTGAGGATCTTCTAAACATGATTCCTTATTGTATTCATAGTTTAAACACCTCATAAGAACATTATTCAATCCATTTCATGCTTTTACATCTCAATAATGCTAAATAATCATTAATTAATGTACAAAACAAGTAAAACACGCAACATCCAAAGATATAAAACACCATGAAATCATGTTGTTTATGCACAAACTACAATTAAATCCCAACGACATGATATATAATATGCATGTAAAAACTATGCTTGTCAAACCCCAAAACATAAAAATTAGTAGTCCCGACCAATGCATTCAAAACCAAACACAAACTCCAAGTTAAGGAGATTAAAAATCAAAGATGCAATCAAGAAAACACCATGCAACTCTGAACAAAAAACAAAGTTGCCTAGCATCCGAGCCTCGTGAATCCTCAAAAATATTAGTGAGTCTCACTAAATTCGTAGACAATCTCATTCACAATCCTCACAATAGATGTAGTATTTCGCTCGCTAATTGTGTATAAGGATGTGCACCCGCTATAATTAGTTCAAAATGCGTTTACTTCATAGGCTTTCAAATTGTCTTAGATCTCCACTGTGCTCAAGGCATATGCATGCAATTTATGAATCAAAAAGGCCTTTCTTTTGGTTGTAAGGTAAGCTCTTTGGTAAGGTATAAAATATTTAGTTAAAAGTGACTTCATACTAACTATACGAACTAACACACAAGAACATCAAATTCACCATTAAACTTTAAATACTGTAGCTACTAAATATTAAATTACATCATAAGCTTCAAATTATCTTAAAACTAAAAGAAAATAGAGCCTTTCTAATCTAGGTGCCTCAATCAGTCCTATCATTAAAGTCCCTTTTTTATTCTTCTTTTTATTCCCTTTTTTCTTTCTTTTTTTTCTCGCCTAGGATCTTTGACAGCTATTTTATTTATAATGCATAAACATAAAATCAATACTCCCAACATCATTCAAGCCATTCTACCAAAATGTTGAGATCCCCACATTGGTTGATCACAAGTTTTTGACATTTTGAAAGGATTCTTGGTGGTTTCGTTCACATGACGTCAAGAAAAAACATATGTTCTTTTATTTTTTCAGTGAAACTCTAGTAACGTTATTAGAAACCAACAATTGGACTTTATCATCGAGAAAATATTTGGCATTAATCGAGTTAGAGACTATATAAGAAATTCCATGAGGGCAGAGAAATACCCAAGCAAAGAGAAGTGGACTTCCATATGATGGAGTGACGGTGATTGAGTTGATATCGGATTTCACAAATGCAATCGTTCATGAGGTAGAGGTCCTTTTTAGAATGCTCTTTAATAGAAGAATTAACATTGTGCAATTATTCATTGAAAATACGTGGAGAGCAGTCACGGAAAAAGGCGGTGATATTTCTATTGATGGTCTTATAACTCCTCTTTGTTTGTTTTTAGTATAAGTAAAGTTATAGACTCCGTTAAATGGTCCAAAATTTATTGATAGCATTTTTTAGAAGAACATAACTTTTTATCGAGAAGGCGAGATAGTTGACGGTTTTTTATTAGAAAACTAGGAATGCAAATGAATTCTTCCTTTTGAGTTCTTATGATCTTATAATTTTAAGATGAGAGGCGAATTGGATGATGACTACACCATCCTCATTGATTGAAAGGGAGTTAATACATAAACCTCCGGAAGGGTTGAGCTCGGAAGAAAATGAGGAGAAGAGCTCATATAGGTGCTCCAAGTGTCTATAACCTCTTAATTGAGGTGTTTTGTAGGTTTTCTAACTCTTGTTCTTTTTCAAGATTTTATTCCTTACCTTGATTTCTCATATAATTTTGTTTAAGTTTGGAAGTGAGGATATACATTAGTAGAGTTAGAAAAATGTACAATATCTTGCTTTTCATGTAGTTGCATGCTAGGATTTTATTGTTTTAGCACGTTTACTGCTTTAAGTATTTTTTTTCTTTACAATTATTTATTTTCAAGAGAGGATGTCCGATTTTGTTTCTTATGTAATGGTTGGGATCAAGACACCGTTTAAGGATTTATTTTGTTTTCTTGATATTGGAAAATTTAAGAGTGTTGTGATCGAGGTCAAGGATTGATAACAATAATTATCTTTGAACTTGTGGGTCAATTGAAGTTTTCGATTGTCGTACACTTGGCATAGCTTGTGACTTCATATAAAGCCTATACACAAATATTGTGAAGATATGTCTATTTGAGTGATTTGTTCATTATGAGTGGGTTCACTAGAACTTACCTTGGGTCTTGGCGTAGGCCTATATGCGTGTGTTTTATGACTATAATCATTAGGAATTTTGTTAGCCATTTCAAGACTTACTAAATAAGATACTTTCACTTAAATAAATTTGTCTCTAGTTAGCCCGTTTGAGCAAAACATTAGTTCAATTATTTGTTTTCAATATAAAATTGCGTAGTCTTGATACATTTATACTCTCTGTTTTACAATTTTATATTTTGATGAGAGTTGATCGTCTATGTGGATAGAATAGAGTAGAGTGGTATTTGAGAGTTTTATTAATTTTGCACGTTGTAATAGAAGAGTGTAACTTTATAATCTCTCTATGTTTATTTTGTTTGTTCAAAAAGAAGTGAGAAATAAAATTCCTCTTTAATAAAGGTCTTATTATTGATTTACTTTTTAGTTTTGGATTATGATCTACATTATTAAAGGCCTTGGTTTTATTGTTATAGTTTAGTAAAAAATTGGCGTTAATCTACTCCTATGTCCTGAATCATAGCGATTAGCCAGATATGGTTAAATAAATATGTTTGTAAAATACATGAACAAACTTAATCTAATAACTATCATAGAGAGGAGAACCGTTCCAAGCAGCAATGACTCATGGGAAACATTGTCTTGTTGTCCCGTAGATAGAATTACGTACAAAAGTAAGTTGCTTTCGGATTTCCTGAAGCTTGTATGACAAGACCCTACTCATCTATTCAACCCGACCTGATCTCCATGAATGTGATCCCAACAGTTCGTAGTCATAGTCAATGCTCGGGCTGGTGGATGGAGAATGGTTGACTTAGTGTTAACGAGAGTCTTAACCACCGCTATTTAGCACTGTGAAACACATTTAAAAGCACCATTATAATTATTCAAAAGCATTGTGCTTTCATGTTTTTATAATCATTTTTCATAAAATCGTTTTCACCAACAACATTGTTAAGCATCTATTAAAGAACTACAATATTGACTTCGAAGCACTTCAAACCGAAATTTGATATTAGGTATGCATAAATGAAAGCATTTAGACATGCTTAGGTAGCTGGGTATGAAATACAAAAACACTTGTTGGTTAATCACATATTCCCCAAAATCTGAGTTAAACTCAGTGGTGGTTTGTATTATTACTCATGTTTTCCTCAAAAAATTTTGAAATATATCAAGAATATTACAATACTTGAATATCATCGACAATGCAAAAAAAGAAAGAAAGAAAAAAGAGGAATTTATTACGGGTGAATACTGGTCTTTGGGTATAATGGTAATCCAAAAGGGTAATTATCCCAACCTGAACAATTCAAAAACCTAATATATATTAATATTTGTTATTTGCATGTCGATTTTAATCGAATATTAATTGGTTTAATAGTAAGGTACACCACTTAAGAAGGTTTCATTTGCTGAGATTTAATTAGGATTTAAGGGATAGAAAATTTCTTCTGGAAATCAGTTTAGTCTTTAGCTCGAATTTGTACCTTTTGCTCGACTTCTTGACTTTCCTTGTTCGTCTTTCATTTAGCCGATAAAAAAAATTGGGAAATATTCGCCAATTTGTGAACTTTTGGTTGATTCTCGCCGATTATGCGGAAATTCCCTTTTTCTTATCGATGGTCATCCTTTTTGTAGAAATTTTCTGAGATACGCTGTGGTGATTGTTTTAAGGTAGTGATATTTTGTGTTCCAAATATCACGGATTTAATTGGATGACGGGATTTCAACCCCTGCTAATACTTTCTTCAATAGCTGTAATTATTTGTTTCCCTTTTCAAATACAAATTTCCAATTAATAACCTTTAATAATATTAATAACCCTTGGAGAGATGAATTTGGTGAGTTTTGACTATAATCTAAACCCTCCCTCTATATATATATATATATTCTATTAGATGTTGTTTTCTTTTATTTGATTTAATTATTACAAAAAGTAAAAACAGTTTGAATTCATTGCAATTATAATGTTTATTTCAAGTATACGTGTTTATTTTTATTTCGCGTATTTCGAGTTGTATGACTTTAAATATTAAATAATATCACGTGAATATTTTTCCTTTTTTTTTTAAAGTATCAATCGTAGGGGAAATTATTTTTTTGGTCCAATTTATTTTTTCACTTTCCAATTTAGAACCAATATATTGTCCACTATCAAAACACATATACGAAGTTGGAAAATCATTAAAAAAGGTACAAAATTATCCCTATCGGCCTTTTTGCTGATGTGGCGTGATTCAATAATTTTTTATCATTTTTCTTTATTTTTAAACATTAACTGAATGAAAAATCCTGAGAAAAAAATCAATTTTGGTCCATTATATTGGCCGCATTCCAGAAAAGGTACGTGACATTAACCATCATCAAACCACATCTGCTAAGTTGGCCAATTCATCGAAAATGATTAAAAAAGATTGATTGGGGCGTTTTTCTGACGTGGCGTTGGTTTATATTTTCTTATCATTTTTATTAATTTTAAACATTAAATTGACGACAAAATCCTATTTGTCCTTTATTTTTTTTACTTGAATCAAATTAATATATTTTACTAAATTAAAAATTAAAAAAACCAGTGATAAATAAAAAATATAAAGTAGATCTTACAAAATTATAAAATAAATATAAAATTTTTTATAATTTTCTATTATTAGTATGATTTTAATTAATAAAAAATAATAAAATTAGAAATAAATATAAAAAATATAAATTGAGTTTTAAAAAATTATTTAAAATATAGATATTTATAAAAATAAATCTAATTTTATTCATATAAAATTATATATATGTTTTATAATTTCTTATATTATATTTATGGTTTTATAGTTATATCTAATTGTATTAGCTAATTTTTTTTATTAATAATAATTTCCTAGTATAAATTTCTATAATTATTTTATAATTTCTTAATATTTATTTTATATTTTCATATTTATCTTAGATTTTTAATTATCTTTATTTATTTAAATTTTATTGATTAGGTTAAAGGAAAAATAAAAGAAAAAGAAAAAGGATGACAAAACAAATTTGTAATGTATATAATCATAGAAAAAATGAAAATAGAGCACCACGCCACGTCAGAAAAACGCTCCGATCAATCTTTTTTGGACAATTTTTGATGAATTGGCCAACTTAGCAGATGTGGTTTGATGATGGTCAATGTCACGTACCTTTTTTGGAATGTGCCCAATATAATGGACCAAAATTGATTTCTTTTTCAGATTTTTTTGTTCAATTAATGTTTAAAAATAAAGAAAAATGATAAAAATTATTCAATCACGCCAAAAAAGCCCGGTTGGGATAATTTTGTACCTTTTTTAATAATTTTGCCAACTTCGTGTATGTGTTTTGATAGTGGACAATATTTTGGTCCTAAATTGGGAAGTGTACAACATAATTTATCGAAAAAGCAATTTTCCCATCTATCATACATCCATTTTAAGCATTTTAAGTTAGGGCATTCTTGTCTTTTCATTATTCCCAGGTCATTTCCCTAATCAACTTGGAGTTGTCAAATTGAGTTATTATAAGCTTAAAAAATTGGCCTTGCAAACAATGGATACGATCAAAGACAACGTATTTCTCATGTTAACTACAACTTCTGAACAGCTTGTGTTTGTGTTGTGTGTCTATTTTCCGATAAACCGACGTCTCAGCATTCCTCTTATTTTTGTGACAGTGACTACCACTTATTCACTTTCACTTAACCCATACTTAGCACTATATTTACTTGACATTTGTATGATCTGAACAAGCGAAAATCAAGATCATTAGCTCGCAAATTTGGACTTTAGCGTTCTCAGTACTAAGTACTAAGTCGCATGTAGATATTGTGGGGTGTTTGTGTTTACGGGATAAGCCACTATCTTATGCACCGGGTAAACTCAAATTTGACCCTATAGCTTGCAGATAACACAAGCCAAATAAATAACACAATAGGTAAATCATACAACCAATAGCGTAATCAACACACAATATGGGTGAGTTGAATGAAAATACATCCAGGCCAGACAAAGAAAATCTTGGGCTGGTAATTTTGTTTTTTTTATTATTTTAAAAAGGGGGTGGGCCCTGGACTGGCTGGCCCCCTCTTGTCTACGCATTGCATACAGCGAGCTCAACCTAGTACAAACTTGAAACCTATTAGCCTGATCAAGAATTTATCTTACGCCACTACGTCATTCCCATTAGGGCATTAGTCGTGTGTTTCGACTTTAATTAATTGTGGGTTGGCAATGAGTCATTGCAAAGAGGTGTCCTCCAAGTAAGAAATACATTTTCTGATTATATGTTCTTACCCAAAGAAAAAAGGAACTGAATGTGGCATCACTTTCTTGAGATGAGAAATATGAGGTTCATAGTGGAAAGAATTAAATAATCATTTTCAGCCTGGAAATTAAAGAACAGGATTTGTTGGAGCGTAATATCCAAATTCACAATTATTTAAAAATCCCAATATGTTCCAACAATTTATTTCTTTTAAACGTAATAAAACTTACAGTTTACAATCCACTTGATATTATTATTTGTTCTCATTTGAATATGCATGTATATACTAAAATTAAATCTATGATAACATTATGAAGAGGAAACATTTTATAATGTATAATTAGAGGGAACGTATCTTTTTAGCCAATTAGTTTAAGAAAATGAAAACTGGCCAGCCAAGAGTTGGTCATTTTATGTTATACAAGACAAAATTAGTGAACTGCTTTTAACTATGTTTTTGGCTAGAGTTAGTGCTTATATTGTTTCTTCTTCATTACATTGTCTCAAGCCGTTTTACAGACATTGTTGAAACTCTCTTTATAAAAAAAAAAAAGTCAAGTTTGTCCATTCTTTCCCTGGCAATTCTGTTGGGTGCGGAAGAATTGGTTTGCTGAAAATATAATTTAATTTATTGATGAAGTTAATATTTTGTTACGGTATACTTGAGTTAACAATGATATTTTACTTATTTTACTCTTATACCTTACTACTGAGGTATTTATAATAATTCGGGTAAGCGACCTCATTTTTCGGAAAGAGCATTCTTTTTTAGAGCTGAACGAATTTTTCAAAGGAGCCGCGATCAGAATTATGATAGTAGTTAGATCTTGTACAGGATAGCGGGCTCTTATGGCATTGGTCTCATTATACCAGTTCGATGCCAAGTGGCAGCTTAGAGTGTTTGGCTTTATGGTTTTGGGCCTTTTTGTGGGGTCCCGGCAGACTATATTATAGAAAGAATTACAGACTCATGTCTATTCTGTTAATTAAGCGAGAGATCTATTATTTATTGGAGTTTAGCATACAGGAAAAATACTAATTTTAAGTCGGTTGTGATATTTATGGTATTATAGTAGGAGAGGGGAACTCTAACTTGGGCAACACTTCTCTTATCTATATAAAGAGGACTTAGGCCTCATTCTTTTATTCTAAGTTGATTTGATCATATGTATTTTGAACTCTCGAATCTCTCCCTAACTTAAGCATCGGATGGCCTACGCCAGGGCCATCCACCGCCTTGACTTGGGTTTTTTCTTGCAAGATTGATCGGATTGCCAGGAGGCTCTTGGAGATCAATCAGGTCCCTGTGACGTTATTTGAAGCTATTTAGGTCGCCGACTTCGTATTTCAGGTTAGTACCCCATATCCTTGAAGCGCCAATCTTTTTGGTTCCATCAAGTAGCGCCGTCTGTGGAAAAAATGGACATCGAATACTTGAGCAAAATACGTGAGAATATTCGAAAATGCAACATGAAATGAAGAACCATGCCACCTAGGGTCCTGGATTTTGGTCCTGAATCAGCAAGTCAAAAGGGGTAAACAAAAACGCAGACAAAGACGGACTAACAAAAGATGAGCCAATACCTCACCTGGAAGAATCGTCAGTCCCAAATCCCGTCATCATACCACCACCTTCGCCGGAAAATCAGAGGTGAATAAGCCAGGAGGAGAACCTCAGCAAGTGACTTCGGAGGTCACCCGGCAAAAGGCTATTTATATAGGAACGAATGAATGGATGAAGTTGCCAAAGAACAAATCTTGTCACGTTAATAAAGGATTCCTAGAAGATTTAATGGGATTCATACCTCCAGAGAAGCAAGAAGAGCTTGATAAGTTCCTGGCAGGCGGACTGGATACAAACAATAAGGGGAAGGGGAAAGCTGATGAGAACAAAGACGAGTACACAACGAGACAAATTAAGATGGAGCAGGACAAGAGTAGGGTTTCTTCATCGCGGGAGCCATCCCGAAAAATGCTATAAAAACTCAAGAAAACGTAGATATATGAAGTTCTACACATAATCCTCGGAGGATGACTATTCCAAGAATCACTCACGGATGGTAGGTTACATGGGCCAACTTATATACTAAGAAAGAGAAAGGAGTTGGACTCGCGACGCAAATCTTCCGAACGCCGTGGCCGAAAGTATGATACACAAACTGATGATGACGAGAGTGAGGAATCATCCAAGGATTACGAATCCTGTAAAGGATCTTACAAACAGCGAGGTCGCTGCCAGAATAAAAGGGAAGATGGTGAAATGGGACCTGGAAATAAAGCATTCAGAGACATGCAAGAGGCTCTTTTACAAGCTGAACTACCTAAGGGGTGCAAGACATTGGAGTTTCAATATCATGGGTCGACAGATCCTACTCGACACATGCAACATTTTGAGAATGAGACGATCTTGCATAAATATACGGATGTTGTGGCATGCCGAGCTTTCTTATCCACTTTAAAGGGAATAGCACAGAACTAGTTCCATCAGTTGACACCAGGGAGGATCACCAGCTTTCGGGTGTTAAAGGTAGCCTTTTTGAAGCAATTTTCCAGCATTAAACACCACACAAAGACAGCACAATCTCTTTTCACAATGGTGAAAGGACCGGAGGAAAGCTTAAAACATTATCTTACTCGATTCACTAACGCCACGCTAGAGGTACCTACAACTATAGAAATGAAATCTAGGGCACTACATCAAGGGTTACGGAGGGAGGATCTACGCAAGTCTCTGGCTAAAAAGGCTGCACGAACGTATGACAAAGTTCGGGAAAGATGTGATAAATATATACACGTGGAGGAAGCTGAAGAGGAGAATCGTTTATGGTTTGGTACGGAGGTCGCGGAGACCGGAAGTAATATACCTAAGAGGTCAAAGATCAGAAGGGAATCACAAGGGATAGTACGCGGGCTCTTAACTGCTAGTACAGATGGGAGAGTAGCACCTAAACTAGATACGAGAGATTGGAGAGACGAGGATTTCACACCTTTGGCATATCCCCGAGCAAAGGTGTTTACTATCATGGAACGCTTAATACCCAACAGCATAAAATGGCCGGAGACCCGCACACAAATTCCTACTAATCCCAGGTCGGAATTCTTTTGTTTGTTTCATAATAACTATGGTCATTCCACGGATAAATGCATAGGCATCTTTAGGAGGAAATAGAGAGGCTCATTAAAGTTGGACATTTGAAGGAAGTCATATACAGAGACAGGGAACCACGCGAGCCAGTTGTTTTGTAGTTTTTAGTGGTGATAAAATAAGGAAAGTGGGTTCATGGCTTGGTATTATCGAAACTCGAGTGCTAGTGCGAATAAATGTGTTTTTAGCTTTGTGGAATTAAAGGAAAATGAAAATAAAATAAAAATAAAAGAAACTATTACTAGCTATGAAAGTAAAGTGCAAGTTGGTCGGATGCCTCGTGCGTATGCCCAATGGAAATTGCAAGCAATAATTAAAATAAGCAAGTAAAAGCAAAGTTTCACTAAGTACAACCAAATAAACCTAAGGTACAACTATGCAATCATGATCATAAAAATCTAAATAATGCAAATTAACAAAAATTAAATGCATCAATGCAAAGAGCAATAAAAGTTGACGTGAAAGTTTAAATCCTTACGAAAAATAACAAGAAACGAATAGTAAATATAGGATTCAACATAAAACGGTTAAAATGCAAAATTAGTCCATTAACTTTATGGACTTGCGAAAAAAAGGTCCACCAAATATAGGGGTTGCAATTTTAGTCAACTAATTAAAATAAAGTCGCACATTCAGTCCAGAACTGGACTGAATGTGCGACTTTATTTTAATTAGTGGACTAAAATTACGGCCAAAATCCCAATTTCAGGTCAGATACGGACTGAATGTGCGACTTTATTTTAATTAGTGGACTAACATTGTAACTCCTGTATTTGGTGGACTTTTTTTTTTTGTAAGTCCATAAAGTTAATGAACTAATTTTGCATTTTAGCCACATAAAACCATGCATGAAAATAAAAACCAAAATAAAGCATATGAAATACTCAAAATAAAAATGATCCGAGACTCGATCTATGATCAAGATGTGTCACTCACCTAGATTCCATAGCCAATTCACAAGATCTAGCAATTAATCTAAGAGCTAAGGCAAATTTCATAAAATGAAGAACAAGCATGAAATTGAAGACAAAGCATGTAAATAATGAAAAGCTTACTTCAATTAAGAAAGGAGCAACAAACTTGAATTAAATTGCAACAATAAAATCCAAGTGATGTCTTGAATTCTTCTTGAGCTTAAAAACCGAAGGAAAATCTTGAGAGTTGGGTTCTATTTATACTAGGTTTAATTGGGGTTAAATGGGTCAAATTGGGCTTTAAGGCTTGAGATTCCTGGGTTCGACCAAAATCGACACGGGGTTACCTTCCTAGCCACTTGGCTCGACCATGAGCTTGATTTGGCTCTAGGTGGGCGCGCTTGGGCGCTGGGCGTTGGGGGCGTGGCTTTCATCTTGGCGTGGCCTTGTAAGGGGAGGCTCAAAGCATGGCGCGGGTTTTGGCATTGAAATAGGCGTGAGGTGGGCGTGTCCTGGCGCGCAACTTGGCGTTACTAAGCGCGGTATGTGCGCGCGTGCGGGCGGGAGGCACGCGTGGGTTGCGGGCGTTGCCGAGCGCTGCGCTCAGGCGCGCCCAGGCGGGCGTGCTGGCGCGGATGTTGACGATCAGATTGGCGCACGCCATGCTTTGGCGTGACTTATGGCTTGCCTTGGCGAGCCATGACGAGTATTCCAGAAAGTTTGGCATTTTGGAGCTTATTCTTGGCACAATATTTGGCACGCCTTGACTTGAACTTTGGTCCTCAATGCCTTAGCTTGAATTCAAATCAATGAGCCACCTTTAAATGAGAATTTTGAACATAAAAACTCAAGAATTACACCAAAACTCAAATTAAGTAAACCCATTAAACCATATTAAGTATAAAATCAAGAAGAAACACGAAAAATAATAAAATAAGGAAAACAACCTAGAAAACTAACTATACGACTCAAAAACAATATAAAATCTTAATTTAAAACACGATAAAAACACCAAAATTACATGCAAAACAACCACCCCACACTTATCGGTTTGTTCGTCCTCGAACAACGAAAAGAATCGAGAATGTACATGCAATGAACATTATGCAAGATGAAAAGTCCTTGTGCTTATCCTAATTAATATGATGAAAGTATCAACATTGACTCGTTATCACCAAGCATTGCTCGTATTACTCTTTCTCAAATGGAATTTTGATGGTGTTCGCTCAATTTGCTCAAGTGTTTGTTATATGGGAAGTGTATACACTCAAGTCGTACAATGCATACACCTTGTCAAGGTTTCACAAATCGGAAACTCAAAATCACCCATTGTACATGACCAAACAAGAATCGAAAGAGGTCTTTATTTTGGGTTGTAATGTTGGCTCTTTGGTAAGGTATGGAATATTTGGATATAGTTTCTAACACACGATCAAATGTGATCAATCACACACAAAACCCTAAATTCTAGAACCTGAAGCTTATAATCGCTTCACCCTTCCCAATTTACCAAACTTTCATTCAAAACCCTTTAGTACACTCATACACTTCCCCGACTTTTATTTCACAACACTTAGAAGCCTTTTGAATTTGCTTCTTTTTACTAAACTTAGCCTTTAAATTAGGCTTTTCGCTTGAACGCTCGCTTTATCACTTTTCGTGATTTGTGTTGGAGTTATTCTTTTCTTTTTTCTTCTTCTTTTTTTTTTTGTATAAGAAATTCAAAACCTGAAACCCACAATTGATCTCACTCACATTTCTAGTCAACTAACAACATACACTCTCACCTCATAATTTATGAAGATATAAGAGCTAAAATCGAGCTTAGCTAACAAGAAACGGGGTATAGTCTCAAGGGGGCTCATTTGGGATATTTAAGTAGCTTATATATTTGGATATGGACGGAATAAAGGTGATATATGTTCCTTGAGGTCATTTCCAAATTCAATCATGTACGAGAAAATCAAGCCTCATCAATGCAATTTCCATAAAAATTCAAGCAAAACCGATAATTCACACAAGGCTACTCACTAGTTTACACCGAGTTTTGGAAACAAAATCAAAAGAGCTTTTAGAGCTTTGCAATCTTTTCACGAGTAAATGTTGATTATATATATAGGCAGGTTTTGGACGAAGCACAAAAATTCAACTCCTTACACAAGAGGATATATACATGAAAAAACCCGACAAGTAAACTATTCAAACTTCTAAGCATATGGTGATTGCTCAACAATGTAATAAAGACACAAAAACGACTCTTCCATATAAATGCTCAATTAGTAAGCATCACTTCGCCAAGAATGCGTCACTTCACCAAGGCTCGAGTTAAGAAATACAAATTATGCTTTATAAAATTCGGTCCCTATATCCACCTACCCACCACACACTTAAACCATGCAATGCCCTTATTGCATTTTAATGAAATTCAAGTAAAAGGAGGGTGGGATAGAAGCTTCCTTAACCAAGCGAGTTTGGGTCGAGCTCGGTGGGTTCCACTTAAGCATCCAAGCAATTCAAGAGATAACCGAGCATGGCTTGTGTCTTCCGGCTCCATGAACGCTACCAACTTATCAAATCGGCCAAGGTTGAAATCGAAAAATGAAACACTATAAAAGAAAATCACACAAAGTAAAAAACACAAGAGAATATGCAAACTCAAAACAAGAGAAAACCAAGGGCTGAAAACAACCAAACAACACAAAATTTTTTTATTTTTCAATTTCGAATATTTTTGGATTTTTATATAATAAGAAAGTAAGAAAGAAAGAGATGTAAAAATAAAAGAAATAAATGAAAAGAACATGGGTTGCCTCCCAAGAAGCACTTGTTTTACATCATTAGCTTGATGAACTCCCTTTTTGGTCATAGAGGAAAGAGAATGAGAGGATCCACCGAAGCCATATCCTCCTTGTCGGGAGGATCCGTTCTTCGAAACGTTCTCAGGGCATCGCATAGCCCAAGTAAAGGTCGTCGAGAAGCAAACATTCCAAAGGTCATCTTAGCTCGATCTTGGGGAGGAATGGTGGTTTTAAAGTGATCCGATAACTCATCTAGGAATCGATAGAAATAATGGTCGGATAGTGTTCCAATCGGGCAAGTAGAAGTCGCCTTGGGTAGATCTTCGGGTGGAATTATGGTTATGAAGTGACCCGACGAATCATCTAAAAAATAAAAGGAGTAATGGCCGGCTAACTTTTCCAATGTCTGGTCGATAAACGGGGGAGGGAAACGATCTTTCTTGGTGGCCTCATGAAACTTCTTAAATCGATCAATATCCTCCATCCCGTTTTAGCCCTCATGGCCAACAAACCTCCTTTCTTGTCCTCGATCAATTTCTCGTCTCCCACTATCTCCTTAAAATTTGGATTCAAATGCCTTTGGAATTCTCGAGGTGGTTTGGCATCATCCTCCAAGACGAGTTTATTCATGTAAGTCCAAGGGCTAATTCCCTTAATAACTCCGGGTCTCCAACCAATAGCACTCTTACGAGTTTTAAGCTCTTCAACCGACCTCTCCTCTTCTTCTCGATTTGAATTGGCAAAGATGATAATCGGCTTGTTCTCCTCTTCTTCTAAATCGACACGTTTGAGGGGAGATGGAGGAGGCTTAGGCTCGGGCTTGTGCCTCCTCTCATCCTCATTGGAGACTAACTCGAACAAATCACCGATCCCCTCAAGATACTCTTCAAGCCTATCGATGGGATCGACTCCCAACCCATCATCAACAATATCCACTTCCCCCGCCAAAATTTTGTCGTTGCCTTCAACGACATAATCACAATCTCTCTCACTCAAGTCTTGGGCACATTGAAGCTCAAATGAATCATCGAGGTGAACAAGGGGTTCATCATCCTCTCCACAACCTTTATCACAAGCCCCCGAGTCAAACTCATCCTCACAACAATCCTCAATATAGACTTTCCGAACAACCTCCTCCTCATTGCTCCTTTCCTCCATATAAACTCGTTCAACCAAATTTTTGATCATGTCCATATGTGTAACCAATCTTCGTAATATTTTTTTTGAAGGAAAAGGTATAGGGGCATTAGAGGTTGGTGACGTGTATGGGTTCAAAGACTTGTGTAGGCCATCGGGAAGTTCCTTTTTCAAAGTGGGGCCCACGCGGGTGGAATCAAGAGGAGTAAGAACACTCGGAATCGAAACCTCTTCCGTTGGAGAGGCAACCGTATTATCAACCACCCACATTTATCAAGGATCACGACCGGAGGAGTATGTGAAGGTGGGCTTGGCAATTGTCGCATAATGACCAAGAGTTCCGGATCGAGAGACGGGGTAGGAGCAATCACTAGGATAGTCGGACGAAATGGGACCATGTGAGGAGTAACAACCGCATTTGTATAGTCATAAATAAACTCTTGTTGCATGCGGTTTCTAGGAAGAGAAAGTGGATTATGAGTCGACGGTGGAGAAAAATATGGTATAGCACAACTGGGTCCCGCTTGATATCCATGACCCCCATACACTTCCTCTGAATGAGGCATAGGCATGTTGAGCGAGGGATAAGAAGGACAAGACGTGGTATCATGACCAAACAATCCACACGATGCACACGGGGGGTCCAGTTTTAGGCGAGACAACTTGGTGAGTTGAGCCTTCAAAGCCGCTAATCTCTTTTTCAACTCAATATCCCGAGAGGAAGAAATGTCACTCACTTCATTAGCACTATAAAACATTTCTTGAGAAGACTTTGGCTCGGGAGGAAGGGATACACAAGATGGATGAAACGTCCCCAAAAAAGGTTTTTTAACATCTCCCATAGTGCGGATGGGGGAGGCATTGGAGCTCATACCTCCAAATAACTCATATGGATCGGGATCTTAAGCACTATTGGTGGCATCAATCGGGGTATGATTTAAAATGTAAGCATGAGGACTTCCATACGGGCCGGGATTCGGAAATTGGCCACCCACATTTCCATTTAGATTCCCAAAGCCACCCTTATACATGTTCGGAAAATGCTCAGGAATGCCATAACTGCCATATGGATCGGATGTCGGATTATGCATATTCGGAAAGTGACTGGGAGCACCATATCCTCCATATGGACCATTCTTACTCGTGAAGCCACTAGACCCAACATGGTTTGCACCATGACCTACCATGTTGGGTTTTCCATAGCCGCTTCCACCATTGGCAACATTATTTGCACCATGCCCTCCCACTTTGAAACTCATCCCATTCCCAACATGGTTTGAACCATGCCCTCCCATGTTGGGAATGTAACCTCCATTGCCATAAAAATTGTATGCGTACTTTGGAGTAGGTTCATGTGGGAATTACCTTGCATAACTCAAGAAAAACGTCAAATGCAAAACAAAGCTAGAAACACAAAGAAACTACAAGCAAATCGAAAACATTAGCCAAGCCGAGTCGCAATGGCGCCATTTTATTTGGTAGTTTTTAGTGGTGATGAAATAAGGGAAGTGGGTTCGTGGCTTGGCGATTTGCACGTTTTTTTTATGTGTTTTTATTACCTTTTTGTGTCGTGTTTTCATGTGTTTTGCTTACATTTACGGGTATTAGGAGTCGATTTGGACTATTTTGTTAGTTTTAGGTTTTTATAGCATTTGCACGGTTTTTATTATATTTTCGTAATTTTTCACTCGTTTTTTTATTTTTGGTCGTAGAATGATCAAGCGGGACCTGCGCACGCTTAGGGCATTTCATTCGACTCGCTATGGAACGGACAAGTGAAGACAATCAAGGGAACATAGCGTGAAAAAGGAACGACAACCGGCAGACGTCTGGAGCGGAAAATGAGAAAACCAAGCCGGGAGAAGCCATGCTAGTCGATCGACTGCTAGTCCAGTCGATCGACTAACCCAGCACAAATCGACTGCTCGGTAGAAAGATTGGCCGTTTGAGGATGAAGTAGTCGATTGACTGCATTTAAGTCGATCGACAGGGTAGTCAGTCGATCAACTGCGACGCAGGGGATTTCGAGATTTTTGGCCTATTTTGACGATTTAACCCCTGCAGCCCTCTATATAAACCCCCAACCCTTTCTCACCAACCTTATCCCTTTCTTGGTGGATTTTGGACTTGTTCCATATCCTCCAAGCCTCTACCATTCCTTTGCATTTTAAAACCCTAGTTAATAAATTTTAGAGTAGTTTTAGTGTGGTTAGTTTTAGTTAGTTGTTCTTAGAAAGTGTTGGAGAAGGTGACATCTCTTTTATTTGTTGTTCCTGTTTTGTTGAAGTTGTTCTTGATATTTTGAAGATTTTAGTTAAACTTGAAGCACTTGTTTGGATTATTATTGGTATCCCTTTATGTTGTGTGTTATTATTGTGTTGTTGTGATTGCTCTTGTGTTAGCTAGTAGATTTTAGCTTATGTTGATGTTCTTAGCATTTCAAATTCCCATTTCAATCTTTTAGCTTGGTATTCTTATTTTGGTATGAACTCCATTGAAGCATTCATCTTGAATCTTTTTACTCCTTTTAGCTAGACAAACTTTTGACCATTGAAAGATGTATGAGACTTTTCTGTTTGATAAATTTGAATTTTTACAATTTAATGCACTTTGACTTCCTTCAATTTGAAAGCTTTGTTTTTCCCTCCATTTTCCTTTCATTTACAAGCTTTCCTTAGTTTATTAGTTTTAATTTATTTAAGGTTTTTAATTAGGTTTAATTAGTTTCATTAAAATTAGTCATTTTCAAGCAAGTTTTAATTATTCATTCCCATTTGCTTTAATTAGGGTTTTCAAGTTTTTATTTTAATTCAAGCATTAGCATAAAACAAAAATCAAACTCAACCAAGTGACTTAATGCTTTCTTAGAGTAGATTAGTTTAATTAAGATTAATAAGAGAGTAAGTAAAAACACCGATCGCCTATTATATCTATCCTCGAGAGGCACGACTCGAAAATAACTCACCGGTCTACAATCAACTCCGTACTATATTGCGGAGATGATTTCTTAGAGTGCTAAGAAATCTTCAATAACTTGGTATTATCGGAGTTCCATTGCTAGCGCGAATCAACGTGTTTTTAGCTTTGTGGAATTAAAGGAAAATGAAAATAAAATGGAACTAAATGAAACTATGACTAGCTATTAAAGTAAAGTACAAGTGGGTCGGATGCCTCGTGCGTATGACCAATGGAAATTGCAAGCAACAATGAAAATAAGCAAGTAAAAGCAAAGTTTCACTAAGTACAACCAAATAAACCTAAGGTACAACTATGCATGCATGATCATAAAAATTGAAATAATGCAAATTAACAAAAATTGAAAGCATCAATGGAAAGAGCAATAAAAGTTGACGTGAAAGTTTAAATCTTTACGAAAAATAACAAGAAACGAAGAGTAGATGCAGGATTCAACATAAAACCATGCATGAAAATAAAAACCAAAATGAAGCATATGAAATACTCAAAATAAAAACAATTCGAGACTCGATCTATGATCTAGATGTGTCACTCACCTAGATTCCATAGCCAATTCACAAGATCTAACAATTAATTTAAGAGCTAGAGCAAAATTTATAAAATGAAGAACAAGCATGAAATTGAAGAACAAACATGTAAATAATAAAAAGCTTACTTGAATTAAGAAAGGAGCAACAAACTTGAATTAAATTGCAACAATAAAATCCAAGTGATGTCTTGAATTCTTCTTGAGCTTACAACCCCAAGGAAAAGTTTGAAATTAAATCTAAGATCTAGAGAGAGAAATAAATCCCAAACCCAAGCATGGGTTGGGAGAATGGGGTAATTCTTTGCAAAATGAGAGTTGGGTTCTATTTATACTAGGTTTAATTGGGGTTAAATGGGTAAAATTGAACTTTAAGGCTTGAAATTCCCGAGTTTGACCAAAATTGACCCATGTTGACCTTCCTAGCCACTTCACTTGACCCTGGGCTTGATTCGGCTCGATTTAGCTCGAGGTGGGCACGCTTGAGCGCTGGGGGCTGGGGCCTGGGCGCTGGGCGTTGGGGGCGTGGCTTGGGATAGGTCGATCGATTGTATTGTGGATATTGTTGATCGAATTACATAACACGTGTAAGCACGTACATGTTCGGTGCTAGTGAAATCTTGGTTAAAATCATCTCATGGTTTTTTGAATTAAAAAGTTCAAAAAAGATATAATTGCTTACAAATAAATCATATCATATCGTTCTAGGCACGTGGGACGATTTTGATCTGGATTTTACTAGAAAAATATCACCGAGCATGTATGTATTTACACATGTCGTGTAATTTGATCAACGGTATCCACGATATGATCGATCGACTTGTTCCATTGAAAACGCAAAACAACGAAGCATTATAATTTTTATGAAGGTACCACGAGGTGTGTTCGTTGTTTTAGAATCACGAGAATTAGTAATTGATTGGTAAATATACTTTTTCTTTTTCTTTTTTAAAATTTTTTAATAATTAAAAAAACCGAGTGGAGCATATTCCCCTCAGAAAAATCCAAGGGGAATTATTTCCCCTTGTAAAATACCAAGGGGAGTTTACTCCCCTCGTTTTTTCCGAAGGGTAAATGCACTCGGTAAATTTTCACTCAGAAATCCTTTGGTATTACCTTCGGTAATAATGGTGGCAAATATTGGTGCCGTGTTTTTAAGAATTTACCAAAAGTATTGACCTTCAGTAATGCCCTCAGTAATTATTACCTTCGGTAATGCCCTCAGAATTTCTAATGGAAATATTTCCCTAGGTGTTCCCCTCGCTAAAATACTATTTTTTTTTTTTTTGGTAGTGGTAGATTGATTTTCTCAAGCGACAAGCCTTTTTATTCATGGCCCCTAATTTTATATCTTTCTAGCAGCTCGAAAAAAACTTCTTCTTGGTTTTTCCATTTAGGAACGTCTATTTTACATCCAGATGATAAACAAACACTTCAAATTGTGCAGCTAAAGCAAGAATAGTGTGTATCGTTTCCACCCTTGAGATTGGAGTGAAGGTTTCGGTAAAGTCAACCAGGCTACTGGGAATACCCTTTTGTCATCACCCAAGCTTTGTATTTTTGGATCCAACCATCTTCGTTATATTTGATCTTGTAGATCCACTTTAGTTCGATGGTTTTCTTATCTTCCGGTAAGTCAACGAGGTCTCTGTATTCTTTTTCTCGATGGTGGACACCTCTTCAATCATCGCCTTTTTCCAAAAATCTTCCTTTGAAGATTCCTCAAAAGTTTGAGGTTGACTTGCAAATAAAACACGTTCAGTTGATTCTTAAATTTCTCGAAGTGAACGTGTTGCTTTGGTGGACTTTCATCTTCATCTTCAATTCTTGTATCCGGAGCAAGACTCAGAAATCTGCTCAACATTGTTGATGGATCATTATAAGAGATAGTCTCCACTTCCTTCACTTTCCAATCCAAAGTTGTAGTCTCATCAAAGACAACATCTCTGGAAACTCTAATTTTATTCATTGTAGGATCCAGCAAACGATCCTTTGATTCATTATTGTAGCTAATAAAGACAAGATTTTGACCTTTCTTGACGAATCTCCCATAACTTTGAGATGGAATAAGATCATATGAAATGCTGTCAAGAACTTTCAAATGATCAACTTTTGTATTTTGCTTGTGCCACACCTCGTACGGAGTTTTATTTCATACAAATTTTGTAGGAGACCGATTGAGAATGTATGAAGCTATGAATACGACTTCTACCCAGAACAAGTTTGGAGGACCTTTGCCTTTTAGCATGCTCCTCACCATTTCAACAATTGTACGATTTCTCCTTTCGGTGAAACCATTTTGATGTGGTGTTATGTTGACTATTTATTGTCTCTTAATCCCATGTATTTCGTAATATTCAATGAAAGGATTATAGAGAAACTCTCCGCCACTATCATTCTTCAAACTTTTTATCAGAAAACCACTTTGCCTTTCGACAAGCACCTGCAATTGGAGGAAAGTAGAAATGCTTTCAATTTTTAATTTAGGAAGAAAATCCATATCATCCTCGTATAATCGTCATTGAAGATAATGAGATATCACTTATTCATAAGAGTGGGAGTTTACATGGGACCACATATATCTGAATGAACAAGATCCAATGGTGTTTTTGCCTGCCAAGATATTTTGGAAATGGGAGCTTGTGCATCTTTCCGTAGACGCAACCTTCCTTAATTTTGACAGAAATAGTATCTCTCCCCTTTGCACTACTCTGTGATCCATCACCAAGTATAATTTGAGAGGTGATAAGGATTGAGATCCACAAAGATATACAATTTCCCATCATGTGGTTACCGCATCCACTATCCAAATACAACATGTTTTTGGATTCCCCTATGTACGCTACTTGAGTATAACAAGATTTCTTCATTTGAATGCTCCAATATTTTTACATCTTTTTGCTTCTATTTTTTCTTTGTTTTGAAACCAACAATTCTTTTAGAGTGATTAGAAGTTTTGCATCTTTTGCATCTAAAGAAACAATCTTTAGACTCATGGTTTGGCTTTTTGCAAATGACGTAGGTAGAGTTGTTATCGGATCTTTGTGGTGACTTGCGTTTCCAATTGCTCGCCTTTTCATGTTGTCACCACTTTCCATTTTCTTTTTTCGGAATGAGCATCCCTTGTTGTTTGACATTTGCTTGATTATAAGGCTTGTTCGGTCGGTTGATTAGCCGAACGTTTGGTTCTTTGTCATGTTTGAGAAGAGATCATGTCAACTCATAAATTGTCATTTTCGACAAATCCTTTGATTCTTCAATAGCGGCAGCTAGATGATCGAGTTTTGGAGGAAGGCATTGCAGCACTTTTTCTATGACACTTTTATCCGTGATCGTGTCCCCACGATGTTTGATTTGATTCACAATCTCCGTGACTCGTGATGAAATATCACGAACAATCTCTCGGTCATCCATTTTAAGATTATCAAAATCTCTGCATAATAATTGGAGTTTCAACGTAACTGTTATTTTGGTTCCTTGAGATTCTTACATTAAAGTTTTCCAAGCTTCCGTGTCTCTTTTAACACCAAAGATATGAGAAAAAATGAGTTCACCTCACTAGTGCAGAAACAGCTTTCCAGAACTCTTGTTTCTGCAAATCCAAAATGCCCTGCTGAGGCGTTCTGTATGGAGTTGTTTTGGAAAGTCTGACAATCTAGAACGCCCTGCTGAGGTGTTCTAGAATATCTGACTTTCTAGAACGGTTATCAGAGACGTTCTAGAAAAAAATTCAGCCGTTCTAGAAATTCATTTTTACCGGTTTCCCCATTCTGGAAAATTACTTTCCAGAACATCTTTTTTAAGACGTTCTGGAAGTATACTTTCCAGAACGTCTCGAAAAACAGGCGTTTTGGAAAGTATACTTTCCAGAATGTCTCTAAAAAAGGCATTCTGGAAACGTCTCGAAAAACAGGCATTTTGAAATCCAGAACGTCTCTAAAAAAGGCGTTCTGGAAAGTATACTTTCTAGAATGTCTCTAAAGACAGGCGTTCTGGAAAGTATACTTTCCAGAATGTCTCTAAAAAAGGCGTTCTGGAAAATATACTTTCTAGAATGGGTTTTTGAATAACTGTTCTAAAAAGTAGTAAAAATTAAAGAAAATATGAAAGCAGGTGCCAACAAATACATCAAATTCATTAAATTCATTAAAAGAAAGACAATCACAAACTTAATATCAACATAACTAAAACGTATCATCACCTATAATCCAACAAACTCAAATGAAATATGAATCAAGCAAACCAATAAAATGGAAAGAGCAAATTTCATGAAAAGCACTCAAAGATTTATGTCATATTCAGGGAGGAAAGAAAATTAGAATCTATGAATATACTAACAATAGAGTTACGAAAGAAAATTAGAATCTATAGATATACTAACAATAGAGTTACCAAAAATCAGTGTATAACAACATATAGTAGCATATAGTGTCAGCATGAGCCAAATCATGCCTTCCTGCTGGCTTCTTCGGATCCAATATAAAGACTCCTCCGGAGGAATAAAGAAACTTACTCGCATCGGGCTGCATCCATGCTCATTACCAACTCGAATACCTTCACAGGTTGCCTCCACTACGCCAACGACTTTCATTGCACTACTAGTTCTCTTTGGCTACATCAATAAAAATTACATGAGGAATAATTATAAACCCTACAAAATCCACTTTTCAAGCTAATTCATTATGTATAGCAATATAAAAGAAAAACTCTGATCGAGTTTGAGCCTACAGCCGAGTAATACAGCAGAGTAATACAGACAGATTAAAGTAAATGCAGGCAGATTTTTTGTAACCTTAAGTTGACCCAAATATTGCCAAGAAAAAAAGATACCAAGAGAATGAAAAAATGCTCCAAAGAGTAATGGCCTGACTCCAAATATGCAGAGGCTGTTCCAACCTGTTTATCAAAACATAAAATTATTTTTCTTAATAATTTAAAAAAGAGAAAAAAAGGTGCTTCAGTACACGTGTCATTCATCCAAATTAACAGTGTATGTTCAACAACACACTTCATGTTTAGATAAATATTACGTGCACAAATAAACACATGCCATTCATCCGATACAGTTGGATAAAAAGTGAAATAGGAGATTTTTAATACTCTTGCCAAACTTTTGTTGACAGGGCAATTTATTTTTTTACTACTTTAATTAATATATATGTAACAATTAGGATTAGGAAAACTATGTTGACTTACAGTGGTAGGAGTTACTGCAACAATATACATAGGTAAATTGGCAGCTCTCCATATGAAAGTTGCTCTACTTATTTCTTCTTCCTTTTTGCCATCCTTGTTTGATCTTATTTCTTCTTCGTTTTTGCCATCCTTGTTTGATCTGCAACTGAGTCAAAGTTCTGTTCAATTTCAGGGAGAATTTATAAAAAATAAATAAATGAAATCAGCAGACTTTTGTTCCTTCCAACCAAAATCTTGAAACATTAGCAATATACTTTAATTCAACTTTTAATGAACCTTCTATAAAGTGTGTTCAAACTTTCAGAATCATTACACGGGCTTCTCAATGAACAATCTTGGCCCTCACGTCGTCTAGCATTTTCGAGAAGGTATATGAAAGATGATACCCAGACTATAGGGTATATGAAAGATGATACTGCGTGAGACACATTAAACAAAAATAAAAAATTTGAGATGTCCAAAAGTGCAAGATATATATATAACTTAGAAAAAAAAACATCAGACTTGATTTTTCCAGCCCGGACCAATTTTTCACTTGGGCCCGGGCCGTTTGACAACTCTAATGTACTAGTTTAATGATAGAGGGGATAACATGCATTTCTAGGGACTCATAAAGTTTAAGATTTTCCTGTAAAGGATATGACGTATACTTATCTCTTTCATAGTTTGTGGAGCAAAATATGTGTCATCTTTCACCCCAGCAATTATGTACAGTCTCACTCTCTGCTGTCTAAAAATCATCTCAATGTGGTCATCTTTGTTAAGAAGAATTGAAACATTAAAGCCCATTTCCTCTAGGACCTGCATTTTACAAAGAATGAATCGGTTCATACGTCTAAATATGGTGTGTGCAATTAAAGCGGATCAGGGATTGGAATTTGAAAGAGAAAGAAAACATGAATCTGAATATTGTGAAAACAACATAAAATTAAATTGCTCAGGAATGCTTGTTTTTAGTGATTGTAAGTTCAACTACATGTTATGATTGGTTGGTATACCGACATATGATACTGAAAAACAAAAATGAAGAAATCAAATTCAAACTGTATTCATTTACTTCTCTAATGGCACACTTGTGGTCTTCCTCATCTTTGCTCTTTTTCCCGCGAGGAAAACACCAAATAGTTCCTTTCCATCCCTTCACTAGTAAGCACTACAGATAAGAATAATAATTTAAAATCTTAAAATAGGTTAAGCAAAAGTCTACATATGAACTTGGAGTAAATTTTTGTTTCAAGTATCCACTGTCATATTACAAAAATTGAGTCAAAGCTATTGTCAAAGTCCTGAAAACTCAAGTTCACCTATTTATACAAAAACTGAATATCATCTTCATAAGTATAGAGGCCTAACAACTCATTTCTTTATATGTTTTCATTTCATATTCCATGGTTTCACAACTAGTGTTTGCAAATTCTTTATGGAAAAAAAAGTGATTCTCAACTTTTAGTTGGAAAAAATGATTAGCAAAAACTCCCAGAGTGTTCTCTTGAAAATCCCATAGCACAAATAAAAGGTTGACTTCATTTATAAGATAATAAGAAAGATTTAAAAGTATGTAGTGTATGAAAACAAAAAATGAAACACGTTTACAAAATTCCCAAGGTATTTAGTATTAAGAATTTTGGGGTTCTTTGTATCTCACAAAAGTTACGTATAACAAAACCTAACGAAACATACAGTTGATCAAAGTTTCAATTCGAAGTTATTAATCATTTTATCAACACATGTTACAACGAAGTGATTGAAAAATATTAATCAATAATGCTGGAGACACCTAATTACCGCCTTAAGCTCTAAAAAGTAATCGAATAATGCAATAATTATGTGGAAAAGGCCTCACCCTTTCATAAGTTTCATCTAGTATAATTGCCTCTTTCACTGGAACTCGAACTTTATATGAAGTAGTTACCGTTGCATTCAGCATTAACTGCCTGCGAAGTGAAACGAAAAATTATATATTAATGAGAATATCATAGATAATTACAAATAACCCCCTAAGTTCTGGCTAATTGCGGAAAAAAAAACTCTGAGGTTTGCTTATATATTACATTTTACCCCCTCATAAACATAAACATGTCAAACAGCCACATACATTTGTAAGAAAATTTACAGCAACCAGTTACTTAAGGCGGGGAGTTATAACAATTAGATTTGAGCTTCCCATTTTTTCAATCAATTGAATAAAATAACACATACTGAAAAAACAATGTGCAATTGTTTCCTCATAGACTAAAACAACAACCCGCACAACATGAAACAAAGGAAATAAATCCACATACCTCAAAAAGCTCATCCGATATAAGACCCATCCCATGTGCAAATGGTACAAGGTCATTTCCGTCAAACACATCATCTGTAACACCATTTCCAACCATGTACCACTGTAATTCAAAAATTAATTACTCGCTACAAAATCCCTTTCTCAACAAATGGAGTTTTAATTGATATTTAATACCTTAAAATTGAGAATCGGCTTCACGCCAGTAGCAATTCCTAAAAAAATACGAAAATCAAATCAGCATATATATTTTTTTATATACACATATACACGATATTTAGATGCAGTTTTACATGTAATAAATAATTACCTTGAGCTACCTCATGAGGCAAAGTCGGGACATAAACCCCAGCATACGATTCTCCAGATATATAAAACGGATTTGATATGAATTCTGGGTAAAGCTCAAACCACTAGCCATATCACACGGTCACATACCAAGTTAATTAATAATTTAAAGGTAGAAATATAAAATTTAGTACAATTTAATAATCGTACCTTGAGGAGGAATGAATGGGAATCAGAGGAAGTCTTTAAGTCTCCGGTTATGTAATCGGATTCATATCCCGAGTAAGAAAATCCAACACCGGTGGGAGAGTCTAGATATAAAACACTAGAAACCTGAAATTCCATAAGTGATTTTCAAGAATTAGCATACACACAACAAAACAAGATTTTGATCAATGAAACTAAAAATATTGTAACCTTGGACCAGCTGTATGGATTAAGGTAGAGCTTGGGAAGGCTGCCACGTGGCTTTCGCGCCTCGAAATTGAACGGGCCTGAAATGACAGATTTCGACGAAAGAGTAGTTATCGAGTAATAAAAAATATATATATGTCTCTCTATCTCTCAGAACAAAATCCATATAATTATTTCAAGCAAATAACACATAATAACATAGAAAGCTTCGCGAATGAACTTTTACGATCACTAAATAAATCGGCATTAATGCATTTCAGATACTAATTACAAATCTAATCGAAAACATCACTACTAGTTACTTTACATAAACCCCATGACCAGCAAATAAAAATAGTTCTACAAAACACCATATCACAATGCACCAAACTCATAATATTTGTATATAGACATTATCTTCACAATTGAAAATTCCTAATTTCCTATGTATCACCCCAGCTCAAAATCCAAAAATCCAAAAATAAAAATAATAATAATAATGAAAGAAAATTGAAAAAATAACATTACCATGTTCATAAATGAACCCATCAAAGCTAGAGCAGCCGGGACCACCATTTAGCCAGAGAACAATAGGGTCCTTGGCTGAATTTCTTTTAGACTCCACAAAGTAGTAGAATAATCTCTTGCCATGAGATTCATCTAAGGTAACATACCTGTAATTACCCAAGAATATAATTGAAAAAACAAAAAGGGAAAGTTACAGAGACCCATTACCCCAAACAACAAAATACACCTAATAATCACAGGAATTTCAAAAGAGAAATAAATAAAATAGAGAACCCAGAAAATTGTTATCTTAATTATCTAACCCAGAGTAGTGTTTGGAAGGTAAAGTGCCATTAAAACCCGGAATAGTAGTAACGAGAGCAGCTTCAGGTGCCGATGAAGCTGGCTTGAAACCCAAATATGGACCCTTCATCAAGCATTTTCCCCAAATGAATTCGCCCGAAATTGGAAATTCAGATCGACGGGCAGAAACACATCCCCCTCTACATCTTCAACCCACAAAGCGATCCTACACCGTCCGATTTAAGCTCTTTCATCTTTACAGGGATTTCCCGAACACAATTCCACTCTTTTTCAGCACTGTCGAACATCGAGTCACTGCCGTCGGAAAAATCACGAGATTTTCTGCCGGAGTCTGCTTCTAGTTTTATGATGCAGCTGGTGGGGGCAATTGGAAGATGACGGCTGGTGTGGTGGTTGGGAATGGTGGAAGGGGTTGTAGAGGTGTTGAACCGGTCACGGTTAACCGCCTAACCGCCAGTTTTTAACCGGTTGACCGGTTACGGTTAACCGTTGACCGGCGGTCACGGTTAAAACCGTAACCGTCAACCGGTTACCGGCGGTTAGGTTACGGTTAACCAAAATTTTAACCGTAACCGCCGCGGTTAACCGTTTTTTTTTTTTAAATTCACAGGCCAGTCGATCGACTGCTTGTTAGTCGATCGACTGGTCTGCAGATTAGCCGTTGAAAATCGATGGCTGAGATCAACGAGCCGTTGAAAATCGACGGCTCAAATTTAAAAGATAAGTAGCCGTTGGGCGGTTAACCGGTTTAACCGCCGGTTAGGCTGGTTTTAATTTTTTTTATTTTTTTATTTTTTTTTGCAAATTTTGACACCTATAAATACCCCACTCTTCAAAACCAATCCTCACACCAATTCATCTATTCTTCTTCCTCTCTTATATTTTCAAGCTTAAAGAAGTCAAGTTTCTAATTTGTGCAAAAAATAATATTATCAATAATTATTCATTCCTAATCTCATTTTACTTAATTCTCGTTTATAATCTAACTATGGAAAGCTCTTCCCGTGTCAATATCAACACTCCCACCTCTTCTCGTCGAGGTCGAGGTCGAGGATCTTGACGAGAATCTTCGGCCGTTGCCGGAGATTACGTTCCCGATGATATGACACCGGCGGAAGTTGAGGACCTATATAATCAAATCAAATTCGACTCGCCGGCGCCGCAACAAACCAATTTTGAAGAGGAATTATCGAGCTCCGATGAAGAAGAAGCTGCCGTCAATTTGGATAAAGATGAGGAGGAAGCGACGGGTGATATGCCGCCGCCTCGATCGAAACCGAGGGAATTAATTTCCCCCATCTTCCGATTGCATTTCACAAAAAAGACGATCAACGGAGAATCTCGAGCACAATGCAATTATTGCAAATCTAATTACGCCTTCGGTTCTAATAATAAAGGCTACGGGTCGCTCAAATACCACATGGAGAAGAAGCATCCCGATAAGTACGGTGCCGGAAGTTCTCAAACACAACTAAATTTCTCATCTTCATCTACCGCCGCCGGCGGGACCGGCGGCCAAGGTACGACGAGTTCTTCTACTTTATTTCAGTATAGCGAAGCTAATCATAGAGAATTTCTTGCAAAATTTGTTTCCGTTTTGAGTCTTCCTTTTAATCATGCGCATAGTAGTCATTATGAAGATTACACTAGGGGTGCATTTAATCCATGTAGCCAAAAGATTTCACGAAATAAATTAACTCGCGATATTGAAAAAATGGCCGGTGAGTATAAATTGAATTTGATTTCAACATTTGATAGTTTGCCTCATAGTGTCTCTATATGTTCGGATATTTGGACGGATTCTTTTCATAATCATAATTATATAGGAATTACTTGTCATTGGATTGATAATTCTTGGACTTTGCAAAAACGTTTAATTGCATATAGAAAGTTCGATAGCCAACATACGGCGGTGAATATTTCAAAAAAGATCTCCACTGTTTTGTCCGAGTATCATTTAACTAACAAAATTTTTTCAATTTCATTTGATAATGCCGCCGCTAATACGGCTAGTTTAGAGTTGTTAAAAATTACTTGTCAACCCGCTCTTGGCTGCAAATTTTTTCATGTTAGATGCATTTGTCATATTTTTTATTTATATGTTCAAGATGGTTTAATTCTTTTTAAATCTAAAATTCAACCGATTAGGAGTGCTATATCTTATCTACGAAACCACGACTCGCTTCAAAAAAAATGGCGAAGATTTTGCAAGGCCAATCAATTGCATCCAAAAAAATTTTCATTAGATGTGCCTAATCGTTGGAACTCTACTTATAAATTACTTAATGATACATTTGAATATAGAGAAGCATTGTGTGCGTTTTTTAATAATGAAGATGCCGATTTCGCTTTGTTTTCGCATATGTGGGATGATTGTTATAATATGATATCCCTTTTAAAGACTTTTAACGATGCCACCGTGGCTTTATCCGGTGTTTATTATCCTACCCCCTCGATATTTGTTGATCATGGTATTCAAATTGTACTTGTTTGTAGTGCTTTACTTAGTAACTCTGAATTAAGTGAAGTTATCCATAGTATGTTGGAAAAATGGATCAAATATTTTCATTACCTTCCCGAGGTTTTCTTGATTGCAAAAATTTTAGACCCGGATTATCGGGTGGAGGGTCTTCAAAACTTACTCAAAATGTATTACGATGCATTAACGCCTTTTTTAGAGGCTTCTAGGCTTGAAATTCCTAGCAATATTAGCATTGCTCACCAAGCACAACAATCTTTAATTCAAATTTTTAATGATTACGATCAATCTTCTAGTGATATTAATGTGTCCCCTTCCCCTTCCCCTTCACTTCTACTACAAGACCCAACGACCCTCGAGGAGCTCTAGCCCCATATATGAGATTGCTTGAAGATACTAAACGAAAACGGCAAAGGGCTAGTGCTAGTAGGTCAATAGAATTAGATAGTTATTTAGGGGTTTTTGAACCGAGTTCGGTTCCAAAAAACCCCGATGGTGTTACTAACGATCTTATGCAGTTTTGGTCGAAAGTGGCGAGTATTTTTCCCACAATCTCTAGGATTTCCAAGGAGGTTCTCGTCGTTCCTGTTTCGACAGTTTCTGTTGAACAGGCCTTCAGCACAGGGGGCTACATGTTGGATGAGCGTCGGTCTACCTTAACATCCAAGAATCTCGAAAATCAAATGTTGATGAACGATTGGGTGAAGGCCGAAAAAAGAGAAAAGGAGATGAAATTGGATGAAGGCGAAGAGAGCGACTATTACAATACCACTTCGGAAGCAACGACAACGACGAATAGGTAAGTAGGTAAGTGAGGTAAGTAAAAGAACTACGTGGACTTTGATTCCTTTTCGAGGATACGTAGACAATTTAATTTAAGTTTGAGTCAACCACTTTGGGAAGCAACGACAACGACGAATAGGTAAGTAGGTAAGTGAGGTAAGTAAAAGAACTACGTGGACTTTGATTCCTTTTCGAGGATACGTAGGCAATTTAATTCTAATATTAAAAGTAAAAATTTTAATTTTTAATATTAGAATTAAAATCAAGTCCTTATTTTTTAAAACTTAATTTTTCTCAAAAAAAAAATAGAACTCTCTGTCCTTCAGTCGATCGACTACTTTTAGTCGATCGACCAATTTTCAGTCGATCAACTGCATGGTCGACTGATACTCAAAACCATAACTCTCTGTCTTTCATTCGATCCAGGCAGTCGATCCTAGTCGATCCTCATTCGATCGACTGAAAAAAAAAACCGGCGGTTAACCGGTTTAACCGTAACCTTAACCGGTTAGGTTGCGGTTAACCAAAAACTGGTTAAACCGACCGATTATTAACCACCGGTTAATTAACCGGCCGATTATAACCGTATCAACACCCCTAAGGGGTTGAATCGGCGAGCAGGCGATGGTTGGGAATGGTGGGAGGGGTTGAATCGACGAGCAGACGAGAAAGATACATTGTGGATTAGGGTATTTTATGTTTATATTTTAATCAGAAAAATTGATTTTGTGGGTATATCAAATCCAAAATTAATATGACATACGAGAACGCCTTTTTAAAGGCGCTCTGAATAATACTTTCCAGAACGTCGTTTTTAAAGACGTTCTCGATATTTAAAATACCAGAATGACGTTTTTAAAGATGTTCTCGATATTTAAAATAACAGAACGTCTTTTTTAAAGACGTTCTGGATATCTAATATATCAGAACATCTTTTTAACGACGTTATGGATATCCAGTATACCAGAATGTCTTTAAAAAAGACGTTCTGGTATGTGACACTTTTATTACAAATATGCCAACGCCTGATATTCAAGAACGCCGCCTCCTGAGGCGTTCTTAAATGTCTATTCTAGAATTCTATTTTTGTACTTAGTGCCTTATGAAATGTAATGCAGCACCATAGCGTATATCTTATTTCTACTCCTTTTATGCCCTCTCGGATTCTTCTGCCTCATTGGTTGGTTCATCATCATTGATCACATTCCAAAGATCCAAAAGGATGAAGAATGTTTGCATTTGACTACTCCAATAGTCACGCTGTTCTCCTTCAACGATTGGCATTTGACTTGGTAATATTTGAACAATAAAGATGTAGAAACCATTTATTACCAACTGGTGGTACAAGTTTTGAATTGAGCGAATATAAGTCGAAGAAAAAAAAAAATTGTCTAATGTCGTAGAGTTCAATTATTTCTTAGTGGATGTATGAGACAGATACTTCTAAAAAAAACTTGAATATAGCGACTAACTTTATTTGAATCAGGTGAGTTTATACCTTGACTCTAGATAACAAATTGGTTGGGTGAAGAAGCACTATGGTATACTGAGAATTTACTTTTATTGATAAAGTTAATATTTGAGTTGCTCTAGCAGACTTGATTTTACAATAATATTTTACTCACTTCACTATTAATACCTTATCACTAGAAAACAAACATATTTATACTAAATAAAAGTCAAATTTGGAAACATAAATTTTATTGTTGATGACATTTAAAAAGTCTCATTTATTTTTATTTGTATTTATCCTCATTTATATGTTTTCATTCAAACTTTCAATACTTTCTTTTTTTTAAAGTCAAAATCAGAAATTAATCCAACTTTTAACAAATTCTTATAGAAGAAAACACTGGCCAAACACTGTACTAACTGTAATTTTTTTATGTTTTTCTGTGATAGGAATTTATTTCTATCGATTATTTTGCTTAAATAAATTTTATTCTTCCTATCGATTGTTTTGTTTTATAAAGTATTATTTGTCCTTCTGGACACTTAAGTTGTTTAGAATATTTATTAGATTAATCTAGTAAATAATTAAAGTCATTAACTTAGTAAGTCTTTTATTAGTACTTATCTACTTAATATCTCAAGATGTTTATCTAAACTTTGTTTCGTCAAACTATGACTTCTTCAAGGAAGTTTGAGTATATATATCATGCTTAGCTTTTGATGAAGACACATAAGGAGAGAACGAGAGAAATAGGAAGTTCACTGTAGCGTACAATAGATGTCGCTCATTATTTGATAATTTTTCAAGATTGTGTTTGATCAAACTTGAGAATTCTACGAGCGATACAAGAATTGAGCTCCTTCAGGAGTTTTTCATATATTATTAGATGCAATTATTTTATAATTTGTAAAATAATTTCATTATTTTTAGTAATATCATTTCTGGTCTGAGGTCACATTTTATGAGTTTATATAACTCATAGATAAAAATTATTTATAAGTGTTCATTATAGTATTTCCCAGATATACATAGTCCCAACATCTAACTAATATCTGTAATCCGTTTAAATTTATGCAAGTATTTGAGACCTTCAAAACATTCATTCTGGTGCATGAAAATACGAGCCATGGCCTTAAGCTAATTAAGCATATGAATGATTGAGTCAAGAAATGGTCAATCGCCAATGATCATATGGCCTTAAGTTGTCTCATATAGTAAGATTTAATACTGATAACGCTAATAGTTAATGTCGTTGACCTTGTATTTTTAGTATATATTCTTTGATTGTATTTTCCATTTTTATCTCCCTTTAACTATGGATACTTGTTGTATCTTTAGTAATTCTGTCTTTATTAATAGAAGGCCCAATCATCACCACGATTCATCGGTGATTCACAAATCCTCTCATATGGTATCAGTTATACGATCTTAAACCCTATTTTTTTCCTACTCGATTTTACGCCTTCCGCAGATCACCATCACGATCGAACTCGACCCCTCCATTCTGTCTATCAACAGACTGGTCCCCTATAGTGACGCATCTACTAGCTTTTTTTGTCTTCTACGACTACTTCTTCCATGGCTGCTCCCACAAACGATTCCCTCCCTGTCACGATGATGATCAACATGGTTGCCGCTATCAAACTGAATCCCACGAACTACCTCCATTGGCGTCGTCAAATCATGCATATGGCGGAGTGATTTGACTTAATGGGCTTCCTCGACGGATCCACCGTTGCGCCGTTGCCAACCATCACATCTGAGGCCGGAGTTCAATCGGTCAACCCCGCATACACGTCTTGGAAGATGAAGGACAAGAAACTTATAAGTGTGTTGTATACCTCTCTCTCTGAAGATGTGGCTTCGGAAGTCATTGATTCGTCCACCTCGTGAGAAATGTGGGTAACCCTTGATGGTGTGTTTTCCTCGGTATCGCGTCAACATCAACTTTGTGAAGAACTCCTTTCTCTACGCCGTGGTAGTTCTTCTATGGACAATTATGGTAAGAAGTTCAAAGTCTTATGTGATCAATTGAATGCTATCAATCGTCTGGTGGATGAATCCAATAAGAATCATTGTTTTTGCATGGATTGGGTGATCAATTTACTGGCTTCGCGGACACTCGCATGGAGTCCTTCCCTATTCCCGCCTTTTGAGATTTATTGCATCAGGCAAATTAATATGATCTCATGCTCCGAGCCATGGAGGCTCCACGCCTCAGGTGGCATTCACGGCTAATCGGAGGTCTTCGTCGAATCGCGGCTCCTCTCATGGTCGCGGGCAATCCAGTGGTAACTCTCATTCTTCGAGTCACAATTTCGGACGTGGCCAGCATTCGTCATATCATGGCTCTTCTTCAGAAATTCATAATGGTGGTACCAGCTCGAATAAAGAGGGGCGCAGACCTTATATTCCTCGTTGTCAAATCTGTCGTGGGGATCATTATGCCAACAAATGTCCTCAATCTGTAAGTGCTCGTCAGGCCATTTTCTCCATAAACTTGGCTCAGGCATTCACATCATCTTGTAATGTTTCAGACTCTACTTCTAATTGGTATCTTGATCCAGGCGCTTCTGCTCATATGACCAACAAGTCTACCACACTGGACTCTTACGAACCTTATTCTGGTAATGGTTCTATAATTGTTGGTAATGGAAATGCTTTAGATATCTCGCATATTGGTTCTTGTGAATTATCTGCAGATGTTCAGTTATTGGGTGTTTTAGTGGTGCCTCATGTCACCAAAAATCTTTTATCCATAAGTAAACTAACATCTGATTTTCCTGTTGATGTCACATTTTCTGATAAGTTCTTTGCGATTCAGAACCGGGTGACAAAGAGAATTCTGGCTCAGAGAAGGTGTGATAAAGGACCTTAATTGCTTGATGAGGGAATTCTGGCGTTGATGGCAGCGGTCCGAAAAAATGTACTGCAGGCTAGTTTTGATTTGTGGCATTTACACTTATGACATGTTCCAATTTCTATTATCTCGTTATTAAATCAACTTGGTTATTTATCCGTTACTTCAGTATTGATGAGTCCCAGTGTTTGCTCTTCTTGTCAGTTAGCAAAGAGCAAGAAACTTTCATTTCAATTGAATGAAGAATGTGCTAACAATGTTCTTGATTTTATACACATGATTTATGGGGTCCTGCACCTGTTTCTACTTCTGATGGCTTTCGTTATTATGTTACCTTTGTGGATGATTTCTCTCGTTTTTCAAGAATTTATTCGTTATGTACTAAGAATGAGTTATAAGATGTACTGCTCCATTTTCATGCATTTATCTGCACTCAATTTTCCCGTAAAATCAAGTTTTTCCAAAGCGATGGTGGTACTGAATTTGTGAAGTGAAAGTGCGTGATTTTATGAATTTAAATGGAATTCACCATCGGCTTTCTTGTCCCTACACGCCTCGTCAAAATGGTAGGGCCGAACGTAAGCACCGTCACATATCTGAAACTGTATTAGCTATGTTATTTCATGCTTATGCTCCTGCATCCCTTTTCTTCGATGCTTTTGCTACTGCCATTTTGTCATTAACAGGCTGCCTTCCCCACTTCACCATAACACTTCTCCTTTTCAGGTTCTCTTTAGCCATGTTCCGAATTATGCCACTTTTAAACCCTTTGGGTGTCGTGTGTTTCCTTATCTTCGAGACTATGCTGCTAATAAATTGTAACCTCGCATTCGTCCGTATATTTTCTTGGGTTATAGTAGCATCTACAAGGGTTTTCGTTGTTATGATCCCGACTCATCTAGAGTCTTCGCCACTTTCCATGCTCAAATTGACGAACAGTTCTTTCCATTCTATCATACCTCATCTACAACTTCAATTTTGGATTTGGACCTCTCTTTTTTTTTTGGGATACTACAACCTGCAACTTACTAGCTGTTGTTCAGATACCGCTTCAACCGAGACGACTTGCTTCGTCGATCAAGCGTGACCTTGCTCCTGCTATTACGCCTGTGCGCATCGTTTGGATGATTCAGCTGAGTTCCAGCCCATTTTATCGTCTGCTCCAGCCTAGGCTCATCATCCTATTGTGCCCAGTCCAGACCTTACTGACGATGTATCCGACCGGACATTTGCACCAATCCGGTCGGATCGTAATACAGAAGGTTTAACCGACGATTTATTCGAACAAATATATGCACCAATCCAGTTGGATGGTACTATAGAAGGTTTAACCGAGACACCTCTATCCACCTCGACTTATGCCGCAGCTCTACCTATCGTCACACCATCTCCTGGACGTTATCTTATGGTCACCAGGGCATGGGCTGGTATCTTTAAGCCTCGTTACCTTGTTAACTTGGCAACCACGGCTCTTCTATCTGCAGTTGTTTCCACTTCTGAGCCTCGTGGTTTTAAGTCTGCGGCAAAGCATCCCGAGTGGCTTGCCACTATGCAAGATGAAATTGACACCCTTCGTTCGAACAACACTTGGAATTTGGTTCCACGTCCCTCTGGCACAAACATCGTTTGTTCGAAATTAGTTTTTCGTACAAAGTTCCATACTGATGGCTCCATTGAGCGTCATAAACCTCGTATCGTTGCTCACGGCTTTACATAGATTCCCGGCATTGACTTCTATCATACTTTTAGTCAAGTTGTTAAGGCTGCTATTGTCCGGATTATCTTATTGATTAGCACTAATTTGTCTTGGTTTTTAGTAGTATTTTAGTTTATTTTTCTTATTATTTTTGGTATAAGTTGGATAGATTAAGCTTAAATTCGTATTTTTGTATCTCCAACTTATTTTACCATAAATTGATCTAGATTGATGCAAATAGGTGATTATTTATAGTTTTGCGCCTTACAGCTAAGTAACCGAGGAAGCTCGAGTTGAAGATCTGGAATGAGGAGTTGAAAACGAGCAAACCGGTGAAAAAGTAGCAGAAATGGGGAGTTAACGGTTAAGCTAGCGGTTAGTCCTTACCGCTAGGTCTACCGCTGGGTGCTAACACTTAGCGGCCACCATACCGTTAACAGCACCGTTATGCAACCCGTTAGCAAACTACTGAGAGTATAGCGGTAACTTAGCGGTTACACTCTTACCGTTACCTATAATCGCTAAGGCTGGACAGACACGAGGAATTTGAAGTTAGCGGTAGCTACTTAGCTATAGGTGCTTACCGCTAACGTTACCGTTACTGCGTCCAGAACAAACTTAACAGAATTGCGGCCCAAGAAACGCGAAATCTATGAAAAGGACCCCATAATCCGACTTTGGGCGTACACTTATAGCTTAGGAACCTTCCAAAAAATAATTCTAGGGTTGAGAAACCTATTTTCAACACCCTAGGACAAATTTCCAAGATCTACGATGAAGATTCAAGATACCGAGCGACAAGACGACATTTTTCGTTCAAGATCCGGTTTTTCGACGAAGACGAACTGAGCTTAACTCGGATTCGCAGAGAACTTTCAACAACCTTTAGTTATTAATAAGTCTTTTAACTCTAGTTATTTTTAGCTTTGATCTTAGATAATTTATGTTCTTAGGATTTAATTATTTTGTTTTGAGTTTTTGAATCGTTTGAACATTGAATCGCTGAAGCTTTGAACCTCAGATTTCATTTTTAATATTAAGTTAGTTGCTGCATTTTACTTTCGTTCATGCTTGGTGATGAGATTGTATGCTTAGTTTATTTATTGCTTATACTTGGATAATCAATTGTTATTTTAGTTCATGATATGAAACTGCTTGAGAAAATTGAATTGACCTTTTTCTTGAAAAATCATATGCTTAATCTTATTCGTAGTGATTTGATCCATGCTAGTGAGTTGATTAGAATTTAATTAAATTACTTTTCCTAGATTAATAATTTTTAGATAATTTAGTTTCAGGCTTTGACTATTAATTAGGATAATTTAATTAGTTTAAAATAATTAGTTCTTGCTTATTAGATTCATAGTTGATAATTCTCCAAAAAAACTTTATACAAGTTCTCGTGTTAAAATTGTGATTAAACAAACATTGGGAATTCTGAATATCATTTCTTTGAGATCGACAGGAGTCATCTTACCACACCTACAAGTGAACCCGTACTCTTGTGGGCAAGCTTTGAACATCTTGACAAATTGTTTATAAAAATAGGTGCGTTAAGCTTGAATCAGAATTTTGGCGCCTTTCTCGGGGAACTGAGATAGTTTTTGATAATGTTTGTTCGTGTTATTTGCTTTTCCATCTATTTGTATAAAGGTTCTTTGTTTGCCACTCGATGCTTTGATGTTTTGTGTTGTTGATGCATGGTCGTCGTAGCCTTCGAAACGGACTTGCTCCATTTATAGACAACGTTGAACGAGTTGGTAGACAAGAAGACTCTTTCATTCCCCCGACGCAAATAATCGTGATACAAATTCGGCAACATGTCAAATAATACACCTATTGGAGGCCGAGAACCGGGAGGAAGAGGAGGAGGACGAACAAATGGTGGCCGAGGGCAAGGGAATGACAATATTACCCCTCCACGCTACCAACCATATGGAATGCCACCTACTGATGCTCAAAACTTTGGAGATCCTGAAGATCCACTACTTAATGATCCTAATATTAATGAAGTACATAACGAAGGGAACAATCAAGGGATCGTTAATGATGAGAACCAAGGAAGACACGCGATCCTCAATGAAGCAAACAACGAGGGACTCCAAGACCAAGACAATCATCAAGTCGCATTTCCAAAGAACCAAATCAACCATCCACAGTAATTTAGGAATCTAGCCGAAACTCTAGCATACCTTGCACGGGTAAATGAGGAGATTTTCCGCAATCAAGTTTGTAATGACGGGGCCCTGCCCCCGAACAACCAACCAAATAATGACAACCAAAATCAGGCGCGAGCACCGAACCATTTCCAATATAGAAGAGGTGGACGGTATAATTGGCAAAACGACGATGATGAATGATGGTTACGAGGATGGGTACGATGATAATGAATTCAACAAAGATGATGAGTACTATGAGAATAGGGAGGACTTTGGAGGTCTTTCAAACTTTGGAGGGAGACAAGACCCTCGATATTAAAATGTGCGTAGACAAGGTGACCTCGCGTGCCCAACCATTGGACCATATAGATCACCAATAGTCGTAGGGCAAGCAGCCCGAGACTACCCCTTACGGACTGATGATTTAAAAAGGCTGCCCGCTTTCTACGGCTTGCCCAATGAAGACCCACTCAATTTCATTCGGGAATTTTACCAGCAACTATTGGGTGTTCAAGCTAGGGGTCTAACAGTAGGACAACTTAGGATGAGATTCTTCTCGAACACCTTGAAGGATAAAGCAAAGCTGTGGCTTTTGTCATTGCAACCTAACTCCCTAACTACTTGGGATATGGTGTTCAAGAAGTTTGTTGGAAGAATTTACTCGGCCCCCAAATGACAGCAACATTAAGGAGAGATATTTCCACCTTCCAGCAGCAAGAAGGTGAGTTATTCCATGAAGCCTGGGAGCTCTACAAAGAACTTCTCCTTGCGTGTCCGCATCATACCAATGGTCCCGAGTTGGTGAATACTTATTTTCATGAGGGCTTATTGCCAATTTCCAAGCAGCACGTGGAGACGAAGGCTGGAGATTTTGGAGATCTAACTATGGAGGAGGCATGGGGTCTTTTTGAGTTTATGAGTGACAAGTCAATGCAAACGAGTTCAAGGCCTCAAAAATCTAGAGTGAATGAGGTTTCGGTTGCACGAGCGGGGAATGACAAGTTCGATAAACTGACAAAGCAAGTGGAGTTGTTGACGAACATGATGATGAAACAACAATCGCAACCTTCACAAGAGACATGTGGAATTTGTGGAGCATCTGGACATGGAGCAAATGCGTGTTCAGTGACTTTTGATGATGATACAAATGTAGAGGTCAACGCCATTCAAAATTTCCAACACAACAATTATGGGAAGAAACCCACAAACCAATTTGAGGCACACCGTCTCCCTATTTCAAGTGGGGTCCTGGGAACCCACATTATGTGCCGATGCAGCCACAGACCGACCCACAGTACCTTCCCCCACCACCACCACCTACGAAAGGGCAAACATAAAATCCGGTTCAACCAAATGATCAATTGTTGGTTTGGCAACAAAATCAAGTGACTGAGACACTCCACAATAGAGAGGGACTTGCGAAAGTGAAAGCAAAGATAGACGAAATCTCAAAAAATGTGAATAGTATTGACAATCTCTCTAGGATAGTGCATGATCTTGCTAAGAATATAGAAAGGATGGATAGAAAAATTATCAACAATTTAGCGGCTGACATTGCGAGATCAAATAAGGAAAAGGACAAATTTTTGAGTCAAACGGAGCAAGCCTCAACGATTAAAGTCCTACGTAGTGGAAAAGTGATTGACAATGGAGTCGAGATAAATGATGAAGGGGACAAATAGATGATGAAGATTCCAACACCGGCATCATCAAAGGGAGATGTATCCAAACTGGTGGAACAATTGTATAAGACACCAAACCCTTACATTCCGGGATCTTTGAAGGGGAAGCTAACAAACGAAACCCCCACTTCCCCGATAGTTGAAAGAGTTCCATTTCCAATCCGCCTACGACCAGCAAAAGAGAATAAGAAGTTCATGGAGCTTTACAACTTGCTGAAGAACGTCAACATCAACCTTCCTATTTGGATGCAATCAAGACGATGTCGGCGTATGTGAAGTTCTTC
Organism: Phtheirospermum japonicum; assembly: GCA_014905375.1. NCBI lineage: Eukaryota > Viridiplantae > Streptophyta > Magnoliopsida > Lamiales > Orobanchaceae > Phtheirospermum > Phtheirospermum japonicum. The sequence continues at coordinate 1,674,850 of BMAC01000099.1, read as the reverse complement.
AAGGAGCTTGCTACAAGACATAGGAGTTCAGAGATAAATCAGTACGTTCCACTAACAAATGAGGTGAGTGCGTTATGCAAGCAACCGTTGCCTACGAAGGAGAAGGACCCTGAAAGCTTTTGTGTCAATATTACATTGGAGAATGGGCAGCAAGCGTGCGGAATGCTTGATCTTGGCGCGGGAGTTAACTTACTACCGCATTACCTTTATAAGAAATTTGAATTAGGACCCTTGAAACCGACAAAAATACATCTCTAACTGGCGGATCATTCAATTCGACACCCATTAGGTATCGTTGAAGATGTTTTGGTGCGAGTGGGTGAATTGATTATTCCAGTTGATTTTGTAGTTTTGGATGTTGGGGAGATGTCGAGTGATGACAAGGGGCATACTATTCTTTTAGGCCATCCGTTTTTATCTACCTCCCTTGCGGTGATTGATGTGAGTAGGGGAGGATGAGCATGTCAGTTTTGGGAGATACGGTCACTTTTTCATTGAGAGATATGAATAAATGCCCTGCGCCATTGATGAAAGAAGATGAGTGTTTGTATGTCGACCCAATAGATGCTTGCGTCCAAGAGCTTAAAAGCATAACGTATTTGGACGAGATGGTAGTCGAGGACGACGATGATTTTCTAAGTTGGGAGGAGATAACTAAGTTGTTTGGAATTGATTTTCGCGAAATTTAAGCTGACCTCTAAATAGTCGACCCCAACGTCAAATTTGATATGAAGTTTCAAGCACGTGATACGGTGGAGTTGGGATTTCCACCTCAAGTTAGACATTGATCGTTGAAAACACGTCGAGCAAGCGATGTAAAATATTGCGCTTCTTGAGAGGCAACCCAAGCGTTAGTTTTTATTTTTCTTTTCTTTAACTTTTCTTTCGATTTTTCTTTCTTTTATTTCTGTTTAAATTGTGTCAATTACCGTGGTACGTTTATGTGTGTGTTGATGTGCAGAAAATTCATAAACTTTGCCGAAATAGGAGACTTAGCGGTAACCGTTATCGTCGCCCCTTACCGCAGGTATTTTATAGGCCTAACCGCTGAACGTACCACCAAGACGCATCATAGGGGATAACGATTAGCAACGTACAAGGCGGCTAACGGTTGTTTCAGAGGTAGCCGGTACCACTAGGGGTCACTGCTAACAGCGTCTGTTCGTCCGGTTTTTATGAATTTGTTTCCACCGATCGAGGTCGCAATCCGACCCATGTTAGCCGCAGTCCAGAAACCTTTTGATGAGCTGCAATCCAGCCATTCACGACATCGAGCCTCAATCCGGCCAATTCCAATTATATCCCCATGACATGCCACCGGGCTTTGCGCGACGCAATTGATTACAATTTTATCTTTTATTATTTTTGTTTGCTTTTTCTTAAGAATTAAAAAAAATTAAGAATTCAAAATCCCAAAAGTATTTAATTATTTGTTAGTATGTTTTTTTTTGGATTTTATTCAAGACAATTCAATCACGCGATTTGAGACGAAGGGTAATTGCGCAAGCGCTTTTGGAGAATCTCAACCATCGAATTTTCAGGGATGTTTTCTTATCTCCCTTGCTTTTATTTTCCTTATATTTATGACAATCGGGAGATTTCCTAGTTTTTGAATTGGGGGGGGGGGGGGGGGGGGGTGAGTTGAGTATGATTTATAATTGAAATATTGTGCAATTTGAAAATTTTTACGTGATTAATTGCTATTCCCTCGCAAAATTGTGTTTGTCTGGCTTGTCTGTCGAAGTTAACTAAGTTTGATTTTAGGTTTTTGTCTATGAGCGTGTATAGCGCATAATATTTCAAACTTTTTATTATTATTTATATATTGTAAAATGGTACTTGGACGCAAACGATTTTGCAAAACCTTAAAAGCAGCGTCAATTCAAAAAAACTTCATGCAAAAAGTTAGTGAGTAGCCTTAGTGTTTATCATCATTGCATGTACTTGAGTGAGTTCTATTTTGAAATTTCATTGAAATCGCTGTGTGTAGTTAGCTTTGAACATGATGTTAAGGCACGGAAAAAATCCTTATTTCGGCCATATCCATATATTTTAGCCATTATAAATTCTGAATGATCCCTTCATAGCCAAATAATCCATTTCCATTAGCCATGAGTGTTTATTGCTCCTTCTATTACGCCTGTGCACATCGTTCCGGATGATTCAGCTGAGTTCCAGCCCATTTTACCGTCTGCTCCAGCCCATACTCATCATCCTATTGTGCCTAGTACAGACCCTACTGACGATGTATCCGACTGGACATCTGAACCAATCCGGTCGGATGGTAATACAGAAGGTTTAGCCGACGATGTATTCGAAAAAATATATGCACCAAACTTATTGGATGGTACTACAGAAGGTTTAACCGAGACCCATATATCCACCTCGACTTCTGCCCTATCGTCACACCATCTCCCGGGCGTTATCTTATGGTCACCAGGGCATGGGCTGGTATCTTTTAGCTTCGTTACCTTGTTAACTTGGCAACCACGGCTCTTCTATCTGCACTTGTTTCAACTTCTGAGCCTCGCTGTTTTAAGTATGCGGCGAAGCATCCCGAGTGTCTTGCCACTATGCAAGATGGAATCGGCACCCTTCGTTCAAAAAACACTTGGAATTTGGTTCCACGTCCTTCTGGAACAAACATCGTTGGTTCGAAATGGGTTTTTCGTACAAAGTTCCATGCTGATGGCTCCATTGAGCATCATAAAGCTCATCTCATTGCTCACGGCTTTACACAGATTCTTGGCACTGACTTGCATCATACTTTTAGTCTAGTTGTTAAGGCTGCTACTGTCCAGATTATCTTATTGATTAGCACTAATATGTCTTGGTTTTTAGTAGTATTTTAGTTTATTTTTCTTATTGCTTTTGGTATAAGTTGGATAGATTAAGCTTAAATTCGTATTTTCGTATCTCTAACTTATTTTACCGTAAATTAATCTAGATTGATGCAAATAGGTGATTATTTGTAGTTTTTTACCTTGGAGCTAAGTAGCCGAGGAAGCTCAAGTTGAAGATTTGGAACGAGGAGTTGAAAACGAGCAAACCGGTGAAAAAGTAGCGGAAATGGGGAGTTAACGGTTAGGCTAGTGGTTAGTCCTTACAGCTAGGTTCTACCATTAGGTGCTAACATATAGCGGCCGTTAAAAGCACCGTTATGCAACCCGTTAGAAAACTACTGAGAGTATAGCGGTAAATTAGTGGTTACACTCTTACCGTTACCTATAACTGCTAAGGCTGGACAAACACGAAGAATTTGAAGTTAGCGGTAGCTTCTTACCGCTAACGTTATCGTTACTGCGTCCAGCACCGACTTAACAGACTTGTGGCCCAAGAAACACGAAATCTATAAAAGGGACCCCATAATCCGACTTTGGGCGTACAAGTACAGCTTAGGAACCTTCCAAAAAATAATTCTAGGGTTGATAAACCTATTTTCAACACCCTAGGACGAATTCCCAAGATCTACGACGAAGATTCAAGATCCCGAGCGACAAGACGACATTTTTCGTTCAAGATCCAATTTTTCGACGAAGACGAGTTGAGCTTAACTCGGATTCGCAGAGAAATTTTAGCAACCTTTAGTTATTAATAAGTCTTCTAAACTCTAGTTATTTTTAGCTTTGATCTTAGATAATTTATGTTCTTAGGATTTAATTATTTCGTTTTGAGTTTTTGAATCGTTTTAATATTTAGAATCGTTTGAACATTGAATCGCTGAAGTTTTGAACCTTAGATTTCATTTTTAATATAAATCTAGTTGCTGCATTTTACTTTCGTTCATGCTTGGTGATGAGATTGTTCATGCTTAGTTTATTTATTGCTTATGCTTGGATAATCAATTGTTAGTTTAGTTCATGATATGAAATTGCTTGAGAAATTGGAATTGACCTTGTTCTTGAGAAATCATATGCTTAATCTTATTCGTAGTGATTTGATCCATGCTAGTGAGTTGATTAGAGTTTAATTAAATTAATTTTCTGGATTAATAATTCTTAGGTAATTTATTTTCAAGCTTAGGTTAATTAATTAGGATAATTTAATTAGTTTAAAATAATTAGTTCTTGCTTCTTAAATTCATAGTTGATAATTCTCAAAAATCACTTTATACAAGTTCTCGTGTTAAAATTGTGATTAAACAAACATTGAAGATTTCGAATATCAGTCCTTTAAGATCGACACGAGTCATCTTACCAGACCTACAAGTGAACCCGTACTCTTGCGGGCAAGCTTTGAACGTTATGAAAAATTATTTATAAAAATAGGTGCGTTAAGCTTGAGTCACTTATATCTCTCTGTTCAACACAGTTGGCCTCTTCATCAGATTGACGTCAAAAATGAGTTTCTTCACGGCGTCCTTGACAAACCCGTATTTATGGCTCAGCCTTCTAGTTTGTTGACCCACGGTTTCCTGACCATGTTTGTCAGTTGAAGAAGGCTATATATGGCCTTCGTCAAGCTCCTCTTGCCTAGTTCCAAAGTTTCAGCACGTTTTTGTCGAGTCTTGATTTTCTTCAAAGTCGTTGTGACGCTTCACTCTTTCATTTCCACAAAGGTACCTCTATCGTCTATTTTTTACTGTAGGTGGATGACAATATAATTACAAGGAATGATCCTACTCATACAGATGATGTCCTTACTGGGGAGGCTGACTGGTTTGCTTTAAGGGGCCAGCATATTACCGGTGCCAAGGTTATTGATCTTCCTTGGCAGGCACCTTTCCAGGCCAATGTTGTTAGTAGTGTTGGGACTGGCGTTCCCAACACTAGTCCCAACATGGTCCCCGTTTCTGTGCAGGTTCTTAAGGCGCATGTGGCTTGGATTGATGCGCAGGTGACCCAGCTGAAGGCACTTCGTGGTTCGCTTATGGAGGCCCTTTTGCCTTCTGGTCAAAAAGGGGGAGAAAATATTGGCGATGCAAATGAGGATGATGCTGCTGATAAGGATGCTGATGCAGTTGCTGCCGAGGCCTTGGTGAGTCTTGCTCTGGAAAAGCGAAGGAAGAGGATCCGCTCTCGCAATAAGTCCTTGAAGAAGATGAAGAGAATGCAGGAGAAGAAAAAGCGAAAGTATCGGGGTGAAGGAACTTCGACATCCCTTCATCATTCGAAGAGGGTTCGAAGTCTATAAGTTCTTTTTATTATTTTTTTTATAAGTGGTAAAATGATCATTTTTTGATCAATGTTGGTTTGTAATGTTGGGTTGATGACTTAATAACATTGGGTATTTTATTTAGGGGGAGTTTACTAACTTAGGGGGAGTAAGTTTTTTTTGTTTGAACTTGTTTTTGCGTCTTAGTATTTTGTCCAGAAAGGAAAAAGGGGGAGATTGTTGAGAAATTTATTCTTGACAATAATTCCTATTTTATTATTTGCCTTTCTTGGGCACAAAATAAGTTAGGAAACTAGATTTAGGAGTTTATTTGTTTACTAGTTTATACAAGACTTTATTTAGTTTCCTAGATTGTGTTTCGATTTTATTTTACTTGTTTACCAAGTTTAGGATTTTAGGATTGTCTATTTAAGACAAGAGAATCCTAAAGATTGGAAGTACTTTTAACGCACAGATTTTTGAGAGAGAAGACGCAACGCAAGACGCACAGCAAGGAGAAGAAGATTACTTGGAGCCATTGTTCTAGGTTATCAAGTTCTTTGAAGTTGCGTAACCAACGGAGAAGATCTTGTCATCACGGCGACAATTATTTAGTATCAAGTTTGTGATATTTTAGTTTTCATATATTACTTCATATTTTTGTATTGATCATAAACAAGATAAGTAATATAGTTTTCGGGTTTGTACACCAAGTTCACAAGTATTTTAATTGTGAACTGAATTTAATTTGTTGTGTTCTTAATTTAATTTACGCTGCATAATTTTTGATAAACTCTGGTTGATGTTGTTAACCAGTGTTGGCTAACATTGATAAACAACATCACAAACTGATACTTATTTTCAAAAGTATGGACCTTGAAATTTTACAATTATTATGACAAAGAATGATCCTACTCTGTTGTAAAGTTTTATCTTTCGTACACATCGTGAATTTGATTAATGACCTTGGTCGTCTTAATTAATTTCTTGGGCTTGAAGTATCGTACACTTCCAATGTCTATTTGTTGGGCAGGCGAAATATGCACTTGACATACTTGACCGTGCTGGCTTGATGGATGCTAAGCCTGTTTCCACTCCTTTGGAAACAAGAGAATCACTTCTTCGTGACGGCTCTCTGTTTCATGGTCCTACTTTGTACAGGTCTCTTGTTGGAGCTCTCCAATATTTGACATTACTCGTTCGGATCTTTCTTATGCAGTTAACTTGGTCAGTCAATTCCTTCACTCGCCTACGGATGATTATTTTTTGGCGGTAAAGAGGATCATTTGCTATGTCAAGGGTACCGTGCACTATGGCCTTTCTTTTAACAGGAATTCGGATTTTTCCATCTTGGGTTATTCAGATGCTGACTGGGCTCATTGTATTGAGACCCGTCGTTCCACATACGGGTACTCTATCTTCCTTGGGGGAAATCTCACTTCTTGGAGTGTCAAGAAACTACCCACTGTTGCCCGTTCCAGTTGGGAGTCTGAATATCGCGCTATGGCTAATGCAGCGGCAGAACTTGTTTGGGTTACGAATTTGCTTCATGAGATTCGACCTCTTCAGTTTTCTCAGCCTATTCTCTTGTGTGACAACAAGAGCGCCATCATTCTGAGTCAGAATCCGGTGGCATACAAGAGGGCTAAACATATTGATCTCGATTATTACTTTGTTCGTGATCTCGTCTCCTCGGGTAAGCTAGCCACTCGTTTCGTTCCATCTTATCTCCAGATAACTGACATATTTATGAAGAATTTACCACGTCCGACCTTCGAGTTTCTACGTTCCAAGCTTTGCATTTGTTTTCATCCAACGCAGCACTTAACGGTGGGTGATAAGGCTAATAGTTAATGTCGTTAACCATGTATTTTTAGTATATATTTTTTAATTATATTTTTCGTTTTTATTTCCATGGGATACTTGTTGTATCTTTTGTAATTCCGTCTTTATTAATAGAAGGCCCAGCCATCACCACGATTTGTTGGTGATTCAAAAATCATCTCATAATTACTATGTCAATTTTTTTATTTTTTTATTATTACTTTCATCCATCCCAATAATTATCATAACCCTTTTTCCTCTATATGTCACAGTTATCATGTTGAGTATGAGGATGTATTTTGTGAATATTACTTCTGCTGCTATATATACACTACCTCTTCACTACCAATCATAATATGTATGTAGACGAGAACTTGGTCAAGTTCATAGTGTTGGAAATTTATTAATTTTCAATTAAAGTGGGCAACATATATTTTAATTACAATTATATTTGCCATTATATTATTATTATTATTGGACTTAATTAAGTGATCTAATTAAGAAAAGAGTCMTATGACTACTGGAATTTGATATGGACGTAATGAGTAGATACCTGATAGTATCAATTTAGRAGATTATGGGATACCCTAATTGATAACTATATAAAGACTACRTGGTTATGGTCYCCAATATACTAAATCGTACACTGTTTTCTACTCTCCCCATCAAGATAGAAAACTAAGGCCCCTTAAGAGATTTAGGTGAGGAAGATCATAAAACCAACCCGAACCCACCTGTGTTCGTGTTATCGCTCGCTTTTGGATTAGGAGTCCCGTCTCGTGTTACGGGAGTTGATTTCTGCATACGATTACAACTATGAATCCAGGTATTCCATTAATTCATAAATCTTTGATGATTACAGCATAATGTTTATATCCTAGAATTATTCCGCATGTTTTAGGATATGTTATATGAATTTTATGTATTATCTATAAAATTCCTACAAGTGGTATCAGAGCGAACATCACTGCTCAATCATTGGGAATTATGAAAATTATTTGGATCTTGTGCGTATTTTATCTAGGTTTGCAATTCATATGTCGTAAGAATTTAGTCTGCTTCTCGGGGTATTTATTAATCGCTTGGAATTTGAGTCTGTCATGGAACTTTGTACAATTACATGTACTAAGGCTATTAAATAAATATATTAATAACAGAACATCAGACTCCCAAATCGRGAACCCTAAATTGGGTCTTCTTTTTAAGAAATCCTCGCCGCACAACTACCAAACCACCGTTCAGGGAGGAAAGCTGCGGCCTTAAGGTTCCAGCGGGCGTTTGGGGAGGCGCAATACAGGCCACTTTGGCGTTTACAGCGGGCGTCGCTCTTCTTTTCTTCTTGGTCTCAAGAGGCGGGTAAATAAACAAAAGGCTGGTAGATGCCGGTGGTCCTGGCCGTTTTATGGTGGACTGGGGATAGCAAAACCACGACGGCACAGGGAAGGGGTTAATTGGCGGATTTGCTTGCTCGTCGATTCTTCTTTCCTATGTCGTCGGATGTGGTCCAGCTTCCTCGTTTGGATGATGTCTGACATCAGATATGGATTGGTGGTGGTGGCTACTGGACTGCCGTGGTGGTGAACGGAATTGTAAGCTTTGAGTTCGCTGCATCTTCGTCCATGGCGGCCGCTCCTGGTGGGTTTTTTTTTTTTAGGCTGGCCGATTTCTTGGGGAAGAAAGGAGGAGAAAAGGCTAGGGCTTTGGCTGGACCAAGCTTGTTCTTCGGGCCTTTAAGTCATGGGTTTAATTGTTAAGCCTGGGCTCATTTAATTAAAGGAGTGGGCCTAGATTATTAAATAAAGTAATTTTAGTGGTAATGAAGAAAAGGGCCTAATGGGTATGTTATTTGGGTCATTTGTTGTTTTGGCCTAATAATTAATTGTTGAAGTAATTGAATTAAGGAAGAGACTATTGGTCCTTGGGCCTAATTGTTGATTCTTCTTTAATTTCTGTGGGCCTTGAATTTGCTATTTATGATTTGTGTGTTGTTAGTACATGTAAATTATGATTCAAGCCTACGCATGTTTTTGAGTTCTTAATCAATGCACAATAGGATTAAAGTGTAATTTGGTTAATAAGATTAAGGTTTAATTTGGTTTATAGACTTGATTAAAATTGAATTGAGGATGTGATTTATTGGAGAATAATTAAATATTCTTATTTGGATAGTCTAGTAGTTTTCAATTAAATCAATCAAAGCAACAAGTTACCTTCGTAACCTCTGATGTAGAGAACGATTTTCTTGAACATTACATAGATGGTAATGTGAGCTTAGTCATGCGAATTGGGATCGGCTCTTCAGTTTGACACAATTTGGCCGATAACGCTACATTACTAACTCATACGAGTTCTCAATTTAAATTTTAATGTGGGTAAAATTTTGAGCTAATATTTTGATATTTAGGTTATTCTCAAGTTTTGACTCAAGTTACAAATTGATTTTTAGCTTAAAATTTATATATTGAACTTTGTCTATATGTTGTGAATTTAATTCACATTTCAGTTAGAATTGAGCACAATTTGGTTACACGAGGCTCAAATCTAAATAAAGTTGTATTTTGAAGTCTAATTTGGTTTGATGGACTTTAAATTCAAATACAGTAAATATAGACTCATGTTCATATATAATTGAATTTTTCGGACTCAAATTAAAATTAGCGTTAAATTCAATTACATTAAATCCAAGTTAAGATTAGATTTTGGGATTAATTTTTTGTTGATCTTGAAATCTTTACAAAGATTGGATTTTGGGTTTATTTGACTCAAATTCGTATAAGGAATTTTGGATAATGAACTTGAATATATGGTATTGGGTTAACAGATGGTGGAATTAATTCAACCCATAAAGATTGAATTATTATTGAACTTATTCGATAATTAAATCTATAAAGATATAACCCATATTCAGTTAAAAGTTATGAACTTGAGTCCTACTATGGTTTTAGTTTCAAATCCAAATATGGCTATATTGAGCTTATTTTATTAGGCTCGTTGGTATCGTAGATTTATTCTACATAAATGAATGGATTTTTTGGCCTAATTTATTATTGGGTTCTAAATTCAAATTAAGTTAATTTTTTGGATTTGAGTTTGTTTGAAATTTAATTCAAGCACATTTCAATTATTTAAGTTTTAAATCAATATAAAGTTGGATTCAATAATCCATATGTATTTTATTTTATAGGGGACGACGTTTAACGTTGTTTAATTGAGTAATAATTATTTGTTCTTACTCAATTGGTCTAGTAATTTTCATTTTGGTTAATCAAAATAGCACGTAGCCTTCGCAACCTCTGCTGTGGAGATAAACTTHATTGATTTTACATAGATGATGGTGTAAAGTTATTTATGCGAGTTATGATCGACCCTTCGGTCTGACATAGCCTGGCCAAATAACAAAGTACCTGTGATGATAAACACGTGATAATTACTTTTTTCTTCTTTTCATGTGGGCATTGATCGGTCCTTCGATAGACTTTGTCTGACAGAACTTATTATYAGTGTTTGATCATTGCAACAAGGATACCGCTGCAGTTARTTTTCTGTCCTTCGACGAGATTAATGTTGTACTAGGTTCCTTGTAATGTTTCCCCATTTGGTTCTTTTCCCCATAACTCATTTATGTTACGACATAAATATTATTTGTAAGCATTTTGACTTTGTTCTCTAAATTGATTTTCTGTTTATTTTAAGTTACTTGTCAAAGCTGAGTTTTTTTATGTGCTTGTGGCACTGATTATTAAATAATATTTAGGGCATTAAGTATGAGGTCAATAATGCAAAGGGTTCCTTCTTCTTAATTATTGTTTCACCTAGGAATGTGGAACATTTAGGAGTACATTAGGAAATGTATGTTCTCTCGATGGTATTGTTTGAACGAGAAAATACATAAGTACTCGATTTGCATTTATCCCTCATAATAAAGTTGCAGTAGGACACCACATTTGGAATGCAAAAGTAATAATATAAGGAATTCAATTTTTTATTTTTGCATAATAGTGGGAATATTCTAAGTACGCTTCTCATTTTAATCTTAAATAATTTTAATTGTATTTTGTACATTTAGGTAAAATTATTTGGAGAGTAATTTCTCACAAAGTATTACAGTGCAAATCTTACTAATTGTGGAGTCAATGGTCAAGTGATGTTGAAAGATACATCTATACAGGACTATGATAAAAACAAATGTAATTGAGGCTATATGGATTTAAGTTGTCATTGATTAAAGTCATTTGAATTTGAAAGAGCTTACGGTTAAATTTTATCTCTTTCTCTATTCAAATATTATAGTTTCATTATCTATGA
>BMAC01000099.1:1616807-1653976 GCA_014905375.1 Phtheirospermum japonicum | reverse complement strand
TATATATATATATATATATATATATATATATATAATATATATATATATATATATATATATATATATATATATATATATATATATATATTCATTTTTAATTCTCGTAATGGTAAATTATACATCATCCAAAATACTACAGGAGGAGTATCAAAGATTAGAGGAGAGACATGCTTCATCACAAGATCTTATCGGTGTTAACGAGGATGAGGTCTATATATATAAAGTTACAAAAATCTGTCCGGATACAGGATCAGTGAAAGTGTCGTCAGGTCTCTAGTGCATAGTCAAGAAAAACTCGAATGCAGTGGGTTCCCTACCCATATTCTCATGTTGTATACAATATTTAAATTATATTTTAATTATCACTAATTATGAACTAACTAATTACGTACGAGCTAAATTTACAAACATATTTAAATTTACTTACGAGCTGACATGCATGACCAATCGCAGTTTAAGACCTGCCTCTGTTCTTGGAAATCTCAGTACCAGGTCGGCCGGGCTCGCTCATCCTATTTTTGCTCACCTTCTCAGACTACTTCTTATTTTTCGGCTTCTCAAATTCCACTACCCATCTCCTCCAGATGTCCTCGTTCACGCACGCGAGCACCCTCCCCTCTGTTCTCCACTTTGCCTTCCACTTGTGGAGACGGCTGCGCCACTAGTGAACCATAAAAATATAGAAGTTATTCTATAAGACCTCCTCAGAATGAAAACTCGGATTCTAATAACAGTGTCTCCGCAAAACAAAACAATATATTAATTAATAAAAATTATTATACATAATAATTTTTGAAAATTTTATTAATTAATTACCAAAAACTAGGGCCACCACAATTAACGATGAGACTGGGGATGCTTGTACTTCCACCCATCAGGGTGTACACGAGCCTCATGGATCAGCCGAAGAATCATTGGTAACTCCGCCGAGTGACTGCGTAGCCGAGTAAAATATATGGTTTATTAGAGAAATATATTAACATAAAGAATTTATTAGCAATAAAAATTAAATTAAAGTTACTTACCTCGGGGGGACGACATAGACCTCGATCATACTAGGACGTGGTGGCATGAAGCCTCTCGATGTACTAGCAGCGGGCGGGGTGGCTGGAACGGTCAGAAGAGTCCCTGCTGACAAATCCATCATATCATCGTCTTCATGATGAGACAAGGATGATAAACCAAGAGAAGCAGATCCGGAAATGGGCCCAGGGAAGAACGGCCATGACCTCTACCTCTCATCTATTTTTTTTAAAAAAATTAAGAACAATTGAATAGGGGTAAATGAATTAATATAATTTAAATATATATATATATATATATATATATATATATATATATATATATATATATATATATATATATATATATATATATATATATGTGTGTGTGTGTGTGTGTGTGTGTGTGTGTGTGTGTGTGTGTGTATGTATCCATTTTATAATTAACCTGAATCAACACTTTCACTATCTAGGTTATCATCATACTCATCTTTTTTCGTATCTTCATCATCAGTTAGAAACTCAACTTCTTTCTCTTCCTCTACCTTATTGACAAGTTCATCCAATTCATTAATAATAAAGTCAATGTATAATTGAAAATCTTTGTCCTCCAATTATATTGGATTGTGCATTTCTATATGCTACTCTTGAAAGGACTTATTAGGAAACATGGGCTTAATAAAATATATTATCGATCTCGCTTTAATCTTGCACGTTTCCAACCAATCCAGATTATCTCTTTTCAAACTCGGCTATGGACAATAGTAAAATTGGATACGAACAGCAGTAAACTTGAACAACTTGGGCAGCAAGTACAAATGACTCGTAGTGATTGAGTCTACGCTTATAATTGACATCAATAAATGAACCTTTGTGCCTACGGGAGTTGGATCAAACCATTCACAATTGCACATGAGTGTGCTCTTGTAAGGCAACCATGTATAGTCGAGTCTAACAACTTCTACGAGATGACCTAGTAATCATACTCATCATCCTCATAGTTTGTTCCTTTATAAAGACGCAAGTGCTTGAAGTTGATCTATTTGATCCGTATGCAACTGTGTGAAATATGTATCCATTTATCTTGTAACCATGATATGTAGTCAAACATGGTGATGGATCTAATGATAGAATGTACTTGCCAGTGACATTGTTCAAGGGATCTTATGACTATAATGATGGAAAGTAATAAACATATTATTTATTAAGATATCGATTTAAATTGCACATATATGTCACAACAGTCTATAATTATTTTAAAAGAACTCACATATCTCTCAAACCAATCGGCAAATTCACTTTCCAATTTTTTATTCAGTCCACCATCTGTAATGTTTAGTTGAGTATATTTTACATTCTCTGTGAAGTCACTACATATAGATTAAAATTAAAAATGTCTTAGTTTATTATATTATTAATATTTCATTAAAAAACCTTATATATTGATTTCGAACCTGATAAAATCTTGGACTTCTTCATAGTTCAGTAAAACGTAATCTCTCGCCGCATTGAATTCTTCTTTGCTCAAGAATCCTTTCTCCAATGCCGTAAATGTTTCACCATATTTCTCAAACTCTGGAGGAACGTCATCATCATCATCTTCACCATTTTTCCATCATCATTACGAGGTAAGTTTGTCCTTTTCGTTAAGACATGATCTTCAAAATTGTACAAAGTGAAAGTTGACGCCTCTTCAATAAGATATTTGTTTACTATCGAGCCCTTGATGATCGCCTTATTCTTCGCATTTTTTTTCAGTTGGCGAAGAAATATCTTGAGTTGATACATCCACCTATATTGCACTGGACTTTCAATTCTCGCCTCGTATGCTAAGTGAACTAGCAAATGTTCCATGGAGTAAAAAGAACTACGCGGAAAGATCTTTTCAAGTTGATACAAAATTAAATAAATATCACGCTCTAAATGACTCATTTCATTAGTCCCAACCACTCTGCAACTGATATTCTTTAAAAATAAACTCAGCTCTGTGAGGGCCTTTCATACAGGATGGGGAAGTAGTTCTTGAAAGTCAGTTAGTATCAACCTTTGCATGACTCTTCTTCCCAAACAATCTCAATCCCTTCATATTAACACAATGCCCCAGATTTGATGCATATCCATCTGGATATTGAAGAGATTTTACACACTCACACAAGGCAACTTTTGATGCCTTATCCAATGTGTAACAAGCTTTCATATACTTTCCTACTATGTCTTGTTGTAGATCGGGAGGAAAATAATATTCGTTCAGTTCATCCCTGGATTTGGAGTGTCTTTTGTCTTCCCCTTGACATTCATAACCGTGTTGAACACATTACCAAACACATCTTTCTCGATGTGCATAATATCTAGATTATGTCATGTCAAATCTGTGCTCTAGTATAGCAAACTCCCAAAATATGCTTCTTTTCCTCCAACCACTTGATTTGGCTATGTGTCCATTGACGACTGATGCATCTAGATCCATAAATTTCAAAAGCCCCAAACTTTCTATCTTTGCCAAAATCTTTATTTCTGACCGTACGTACGCTCAGCGGTGGAGTCTCCACCTTTCTATTTTTCCCAAAATTTCTTTTATCTTTTCGAAAAGTATGACCACGATCAAGAAACTTCCGATGATCATAAAACCAAGATTGTTTCCCGATGCACTTGAGAGTAAATGCATCCAAATGTTCCATGCAATATGGAATGGATAAGCCGTTCTCCCAGCCGTGCTCCAACAAGACTACATGGAGTAGGAAATAAGAAGCCCCTTTGACATCCCAGCGTCTGAAAAAAATTCTCGATGCGAAAACATAGAGCCAGGGGGAAATCACTAAATGTACACATGAGGGCTGCCCACGACAGAAAACTCTATTCTTTTAGAGATATCATACGAGGGTGCACCGACCATCTACAGCTGATTCAACTCAGCGATTAGAGGTTGTAGAAACACATCCAACTTATCCTTCGGGTTTTTGGGGTCTGGAATAAGAACACTAAAAAGCATGTATTTCTCTTTAATACTCATCCATGAAGGAAAGTTTTATGGTGTGAATATCACCGACAATGAGGAATATTGTGCCCGAAACTACCAAAAGTTTGAAACCATCTATACAAAGGCCCAATCTTACAATTCGACTTTCAGCGGCAAGCTCTGGATGAGTTTGATTGAAATATTTCTAGGACTCTGAATCTGATGGGTGATGCATCACACCATCGTCAACAACGTGTTCTGCATGCCACCTCATGTCTTTTGTAGTTGTTACAGGTGCATATAGCCTTTTCAAATGAAGAGTTAATGGAAAATAATACATCTTCTTATACACAATGCTGATTTTCTATCTTTTTCTTTTTCCTGATTAGCGGGTTTGAACCGAGGGTGGTTGCAAAACATTAAACTAGTTAAATTAGAATTATCTCTCCAATAAATCATACAATTATTCAGGTAACTATCATTCTTCTCGACCCGTAGGCCCATGCCCCTAAATAACTTCTTGCTCTTGTAGAAGTCATCTTGTATATGATTATCTTTTGGCACAACTTCTTTGATGAAATCGAGTACTTGATCATAACACTTCTGGGACATGCAATTTTCTGCCTTCAGGTTAATAGACGACAACTAGAGACAACTGTGAATGTTTTTAAGATCTGGGATACAAAGGTTGATTTCCATCACTTAACATATCGTAGAAGTTCTAGGCCTCAAGATTCAGTGGTTCTTCAACATTAGGTCTCAATACAAAGTTCGGACCGGCTCCATCGTGAACCATATTGATATAAGTATTTGTGGATTCTTCAGGAGTGGCATAAGATGATCCTCCAACATGAACCTCAGGGTCGGCACAATGTGTGGAATCAAGATTGTTTCACCATGGAATGTCCAGATGTAGTAATCTGGTACGAAACCATTTTTAACAAGATGAAATTTAATCTCGTTTACATCATGGTAATTACAATTCCTACATTCAGTATGACTACAAGAACACTTCAAATTTTCCCCATCCTTCATTTCTCCATGGGTGAGTGCAAATTGTATGAAACTCTGCACCCCTTCCACGAACATGTTGGGCAGTTCGTCCACCCTCCATTTATACATCCAACTATGGTCAGAACTCATTCTATGATATTCTAATTATGATTAATAATATAGATGATCGAATTATAGATAAAGAGCGCTATGAGGGTTCCTATAGAAAAAGATTGAATTTTTGGTGAAGACCCTATCCCATTTGAGAATGTGATGTTCAGTAATAATATTATCTTACTATGTATTTTGAGAACCTGAAAATTTCGGCAGCACCAAGTAAACATATATTGTAGTGCACCCGAGAACAAAGGAGGGATGGAAACTGGAATTCAAAAGCTCACAAAATACTTATGTACTAAGATAATCACATTATCACATTCTCAAAATGTCCAAATAAGTGAATAATTAAAAATTTAGCACCAATCTCTCTATTTGATACTAAATTTCAAATGGGTCTAAGGTAGTGTTTGGGTGTAGATAGAAAGAATATAATTGATCCTAGAGTAAATTTTAAAATCCATTATTAGAGGGACAAAACCTCCCGTCCAACACCATACACCACGGCATCACTGACGTATACAACATTTATGTAAATCACAAATCATATAACATAAATATTAATCAAACAGAACATTCACTTGCTGATCACCACGACATTTGAAAATACCCGCCATGCGCTTTTTAGAAAATTTTAAAACCACCATCGCATTTTGAAAAAAACTTAAAATCTTTTATTGGAGGGACGAATCCGGCCAGGGCCGTACACCATGTCATCACTGACGTCAACTCCAACCAATCACAACATGTATATATTAATCACATATCATAACATAAGCATTAATTAAACACAACATTGACTTGCTGATCACCACGACATTTGAAAACCACCACCACAAATATTTTCAAACTTTTCAAATATGAAATATTTACAATGCAACCCTAAATTTTAAACTAATTAATGAATAAACCCCAAACTAATCCTATTTTGAAATCAAACCTAAATATCTAAATAATTATAATTCAATCCTAATTTTTCAAAATATTCCAAATTTTACCTAAACTAACCCTAATTTTTAAAATCAAACCCTAATATGTAAATAATTACAATTCAACCCTGATTTCTCAAAATATTCAAAATTATATCCTAAACTAACCCTAATTTTTGAAAATGAACTCAAATGTCTATATAATTACAATTAAAATCTAATTTCTTAAATTAATGACTAATTAAACCCAATAATAATTAATATTTTCGAAATCTACAATTCAACCCTAAATTTTAAATTAATTAATAATAAAACCCAAACTAACTTTAATTTTTGAAACCAAACTCGAATATCAAAATAATTACAATTCAATCATAATCTTTTTAATTAATCTCTAATTAAACCTAACAATAACTAATATTTTTGAAATCAACCCCAAATATCTAAATATTTATAATTCAACCCCAAATTTTAGATTAATTGATAAATAAATCTCAAACTAATCCTAATTTTTAAAATCAAACTCAAATATCAAAATAACTATAATTCAACCCTAATTTCTTGAAATATTCTAAATTTTACCCTAAACTAACCCTAATTTTTAAAATAAAACCCAAATATCTAAATAATTATAATTCAATCCTAATTTATCAAATTAATTTCTAATTAGTTCCAAAAATAATCAACACTTTGTAAATAAATTCAAATATATATATATATATATATATATATATATATATATATATATATATATATATATATATATATATATATAATCAATGAATTAAAAATATTTAAACAAGAAAGAAAAGAAAAAAACAGCGTGCGATACCGGTGGTGGTGGCACTGCAGGAGCGGTGGTAGTGGTGGATGGCCACTATGGTGGTGGTGCGCTCTCTTCCTCTCTCCTCCAGTGGTGCTGGTGGCCGCCGTCTCTCTTGCTCTCGTCGCCAGTTTCTAGTATCTTTTTCTTCAAAATATAGGAATAGACTGCTGGAGTCGGTGTATTTGTTCAGAGTTTCTGTTGACAGCCATATGTGCTGTCAACATATATAAATTTTTTATTTTGTTGACGGGTAAAGGGCCATCAGCATAATAATAGAGAGCGACCTGATAAGTTCAGGTCGCCTGGTCATATGATGCCTGGCGACATGAAGATAAGTGTAGCACCAGGTCGCAAGGTTGGCGACCTGAATAGAGAGCGACCTGATAAGTTCAGGTCGGCTAGCAAGATAATGCCTGGCAACCTGAAGATGAGTACATCACCAGATCGCAAGGTTGGTGACCTCTCAGGTCATACGGGAGGTCGCCCAGAGGTCGCACGTACAGCTAGCAATGGGTCTCACATGAGGACAACCTATCCTACGTCAGCTAATGATGTCAGCCCTAATCCAGTACATCCAGCTGTCAGAATGTACTGTAGTGATAGTGACCACACGATTTGCAGGAGTGTACCGTAGCAATGTTAGCCACATAGGGTTATATTTGTTTACATAATACTATAAATAGTGGCAACATTCCCAGATGTAATTAATGAAAAATATGATTGAATGAAATCCCAGAAAAGTTGAATACAAAATATTTCTTCAAATATGAGTTCTTTACTTTCTTTCATGGTATCAAAGCAGGTTTTTGCCTGGCTCTGAACACCTCTCCTCCCGTCTCCTTCTCTCATTCTATCTCATAGAGGGGACCACACCTCCATCTCATGAGGCTCAAGCGAGCTCTCACTCAGTAATCCAGAATACTTCTCTATCTTCTCAAAGCTAAAACTCAGCAATCCAGTTGTAAAATCAGCTCATCTCAATCAAACTAAATGACTCAAGTTATCTTCTTTGGAAAATGCAAGTTTACACAGCTGTCAGAGTATACGGTCTTGAAGGCTACCTCACTGGAGAAATCAGACCGCCATCTCAGCTCGCCGAAGGTTCAGTAAACTCGGGATTCCTGCTCTGGGTTCGACAAGATCAGTTGTTAGCATCCTGGCTTCTCTCCTCTATTTCTGAAAATCTACTTACCATGATGGTTGGTCTTGCCTCTTCAAGAGAAATATGGCAAACTCTGGAGGCTAACTTCTCCAATCAAACTGCTGCTAGGAAAATGCAGTACAAGATGCAGCTCTCATCTATCAAGAAAGTAACCATGAGCATCAGAGAATATGTTAAAAAAGTCAAAACTTGCTGCGACATGCTGGCTTCAGCTGGTCAACCAATTTCTGAAGAAGACCAAGCAATGAATATTCTCACCGGACTTGGAGGAGACTTTGACCCGGTGGTGGTAGCAGCTACATCTCGGAGTGGCTCACACCCTCAGAAACATTCTACCTATGTTGTTAAGCTTTGAGACCAGACTGGAAGCTGGAAATGCATCAAACCTCATCAACACAGAAGGATCAATCCCAATTATCAACATCACCAATCAGTTTTTTGGTCAGAAAAGAGACACCTGGTCTGGTGCAGGAGCAAACAAAGGAAGAGGTCGCCACCCTAGAAGGGGTGACAGAGGAAGGAACACCAGCAACAGAGGACGAGGTGGAAGAGGTTTCAGACCAGGAAGCAGGTCGCCTTGTCAATTCTGTGGTTACTCTAACCACTCTGCCGACAAATGCTATTACAGATTTGATGTTGCTTACACTGTACAGTCCAATACACATAATAGCTTCAAAACTTTAGCGAGCTCCTACTCAGCTTATCCTATCACTCAATTCATTGATCCTTCTACCCTATCACTGATGTCTGATTCAGGCAGCGATGCGAGCTGGTATGCAGACTCTGGAGCCTCTAATCATGTCACCAATGACCTCGCTAATTTCAATATTGCCTCATAATTTCAAGGAAGCAACAAGGTTCAAGTTGGAAATGAATCAGATTTGTGTATTTCTCATATTGGTAATTCTCAGTTTCAATCCAGCAACAAATCCTTTTTACTCAAAAAACTCCTTCATGTTCCACACATAACTAAGAACCTTATCAGTGTCTCTCAATTTGCTCAAGATAACTCTGTTTACTTTGAATTTCATCATACTTCTTGCTGTGTAAAGGATTGGGTTACACATCAAATTCTTCTCCAAGGCTCTCTTAGGAATGGCCTTTACAAATTTGACATTCAGCTCGCCAACGCCTCAAGCTCGCCATCCACCCCATCTACCTCTTTCCCAAGATGAGACCCTAGTATCTTCATCACTGAGTCCAGTGATCTAAATAAGGAAGCCGATTTATAGTTATGGCATCTTAGATTAGGGCATCCTGCCAACAATGTACTACAAAAAGTTTTCAAAACCTGTAATCTCTCCATTTATGATAATAATAAAATTACTTTTTCAACTTGTTGTGCTTGTCTTCATGGTGAAAGCCATAAGCTACCCTTTTCTCCCTAAGGAACTGAATATACGAAACCGTTTGATCTTGTACATGCAGATGTATGGGGTCCTGCTCCTATCAAATCCTCGAATGGATTCTCCAATTATGTTTCCTTTATTGATCACTATACTAGATATACTTGGATCTATCTACTAAAGAACAAATCTGATGTTCTCGCTGCCTTCACTCATCTGCAAAATTTTATCCTCACTCAGTTTCATTCTAAAATAATGTCAGTACAGAGTGATGGAGGGGGAGACTTTAAAGCCCTCACAACCCTGTTTCACTCCTCTGGGATACACCACAAAATATTTTACCCCTACACACCTGAATAAAATGGCCTCGCCGAGAGAAAACATAGACATATTGTTGAAAAAGGTCTCTCTATTCTCTCTCACTCTCATCTACCTATCAAATACTGGGATGATGCCTTTACCACTGCTGTGTATCTCATAAATCGATTACCCTCTAAAACCACTCAGTACAAAAGTCTTCATCAGCTCCTACTACATCAAATTCCCAGCTACACTCATCTTAAACCCTTTGGGTGCCTCTGCTACCCTCATCTTAGACCACTCAATAAACATAAGATCCAGTTCAGGTCGCAACCTAGTACCTTCCTTGGTTACAGTGAACACTATAAGGGTTTCAAAGTCTTACTGCCAGATAACAAGGTTATGATCACCAGACCTGTGATATTTGACGAGCTCAAATTTCCCTTCTCTAAGAATTCCGAACCTCACTCTTGCTCCAATATTCAACCATCTATTTTTGGTCCTCCACCTCTTATTCCCCTTACTACTACACCATCGGAGAGGTCGCCACTGTCTTCTGCGACCTCGCCGACCTCGCCACTACCTTCTGCGACCTCAACACCACTACATGCGACCTCACCACATGTGCCAGCGACCTCATCACATGTGCCAGCGACCTCAACACACTCACATGCAACCTCACCACAGTCTCATATCCGTCCTTCCATACTTGGTTCGCCTCCTCTTACACAGTTTCCCCAGACTGCATACTGCCCGACCTCACCACAACCTCATATGTTCCATTCCTCCAGTCTTTCCCATCAATCGATCCCTATATCCTCCTGTCAATCTAGTCCATCTATTATTCCTCTTACTGTTGAATTACCAATAAGGAGCTCTCCACATGCTTCTCCTTCTTCGTCCGTACCTAGTGTTAATCCTTTTGCAAGTAAACATCACATGATCACAAGAGATAAACAAAGAATTTACAAGCCTAAGGTGCTCAGCACGAAGCTCCTCGATTTATGGGAGCCCTCCTCCTATATTGAAGCTTTAACACATCCCAGGTGGAAAGAAGCTATGTGTGAAGAGTATGCAGCTCTCCTTAAGAACCAGACATGGTCTCTCTCCGAGCTACCTCCGGGCAAGTCATTGATTGGTTGCAAGTGGGTGTTCAAGCTCAAAGATAATGCTGATGGTACTGTTGCTCGTTATGAAGCTAGATTGGTTGCCAAGGGATACAGTCAGGTGCCCAGTTTTGATTTTTCTGACACTTTCAGCCCTGTTGTTAAAGCTACAACTATCTGAGTTATGCTCTCCATCGATGTCAACTGTAATTGGTCGGTCAAACAGTTGGATGTCAATAACACCTTTCTGAATGGCGAGCTGGACTAGGAAATCTTCATGGCTCAGCCACCTGGTTTTGAATAGGAGGGTACCAATCTTCAGGTGTGCAGGTTGTCGAAAGTGATTTATGGGCTTAAACAGGCTCCCCGCGCATAGTTTAGGAAATTGTGAGCTGTTCTTATTCGCTTTGGTTTCTATGCTTCCCGAGCTGAAAGCTCTCTCTTCTACTCCAACACATCCTCAGGTTGCATCTGGGTTTTAGTGTATGTTGAGGACATTCTCGTCATAGGCAGCGACAAGATCGGAATTTCAAAGCTTATTACTCACCTTGATTCAACTTTTTCTTTAAAGAATCTAGGTGAACTGCATCATTTCCTTGGCATTGAGGTTTCGCACATCGCTCAGGGTTTACATCTGAATCAAGGCAAGTACATTTTGACTCTTCTTGAAAAAGCTGGTATGGCTGGAGCTAAAGCCACCCCTACACCGATGGTTGTCTCCCTTGTCCTCTCTAAATCTCAAGGGGAACCCACTGTTGATCCAACCTTTTAAAGGAGTATTATTGGAGCTCTACAGTATATCACAATTACTTGACCTGATATTTCTTACAGCATCAACAAAGTGTGTCAATATATGCATTGTCCTCTCAGCACACACTGGCGAGTTTTCAAGCAAATTCTACGATATCTTGTCGGTACCATTCCTTATGGTATAACCTACAGTAAAACCTCATTCTTTACTCTGACAGGCTTTTTAGACTCCGACTGGGCTGGTGATCTGGATGACAGAAAATTCACCACTGGATTTTGTATTTTTCTGCAATATTATCTCTTGGTGTTCTAAGAAGCAGACCTCTGTTTCGAGGTCCAGCACCAAAGCTGAATATCGCAGCCTTGCTCATGCTACTGCTGAAATAGTTTGGATCCGATCCTTGCTACATGAGCTTCAGGTCGCTCTTCCTGCTGTTCCTACAATCTGTGTTGACAATCAAAGTGATATTGCTATTGCCTCCAATCCTGTTCTTCATGCCCGTACGAAGCACTTTGAATTATATCTTCACTTTGTTCACGACCTCATTGCGAAGAAATTGATGCAGGTTCGGTTTGTCCCTTCTATTGATCAGACTGTCTATGTCTTCACCAAACCGCTATCTAGTCAATTCTTTGTTCGGCTCCGAAATAAGCCCTCTGTTCTTCCTCTCGCCGCACTCGAATTGAGGGGGGGATAATAGAGAGCGACCTAATAAATTCAAGTCGTCTAGTTATATGATGCGTGGTGACCTGAAGATGAGTGTAGCACCAGGTCGCAAGGTTGGCGACCTGAATAGAGAGCGACCTGATAAGTTCAGGTCGGCTAGCCAGATAATGTCTGGTGACCTGAAGATGAGTACAGCACCAGATCGCAAGGTTGGCAACCTCTCAGGTCATACGAGAGGTCGCCCAGAGGTCGTACGTACATCTAGCAATGGGTCTCACATGAGGACAATCTCTCCTACGTCAGCTGATGATGTCATCCCTAATCCAGTATATCCAGCTGCCAGAATGTATTGTAGCGATAGTGACCACACGATTTGCAGGAGTGTACTGTAACAATGTTAGCCACATATTTTAGGGTTACATTTATCTTACATAATACTATAAATAGGTTTTTAGTACGTAAATATCTACTTCAACTTTAACTGCATGTAAAGTTTTTTAGTTTTAAGAGGTTTTTCTTGATCTGCCTTTAGGTCGTAAGTGGGAAAGCCACCGACTTCAACTACTATCCTTTTTACGGAGTTCGAGGGATTTTCAGTACCTTTTAAATATTTAATAATTTTCTATATCTAAAGTAACAGATAGATCGACTTTGGCGTGTAGTTTGCACCATATCATCTGGGGCTTCAGTTTCAATCCATTTTCTATGTTATCTTATCTCTTTACTCATATGATTTAATTCATTTTTCACACTTGTGTCTTCTTCTTCTTCTTCTCTTTTTTTCTTCTTTACGGTTTTTTATTCTTATCATATTGCATTCGAGCTTATGAAGACTTCAGGGTTAAATTCATATTCTAATTCATTTTCATCTATTTTCCATGTTTCAATTTATTTTCTATTTAGTTTCCTTCTCCCCCCACCCCCGAAATGTACACTTTTAATTCATGATTAAAAAAAATTGGTTCATGTTGGTGGAGGAGTGTCTAACTAAGTTGTTCCAGATCTTTTTTATTTTTTATTATGGTTTAGTATTTCTTTTTGATTTTTAGTTTAAGCTTCTTAAATGGTTTTTTTTAACACCCGAGGGGTGGGACTTTATATATGAGACGTATTAAAAGCTTCTTAAATGGTTAATTTCTCTTTTTGGAGTATATTTTGATTTCGGTCTTTTCACCTTAACCTTTTATTTCAGGCGGTGGAATTGCACGTTGCTTAAACCTCATTTGTTTCGAGGGATTACCTTCTTCTTCTTTTAGACCGTGCATGACTAATGTTTATAAACTAAATCTGTTGATATGGGTAAAGAAAACTTGATTAATTTTTTGTAATGACCTCCTTCTAAGTTATGCATCGACAAAATATGCATCCACATTCTCTATTGTTATATTATTGCATATTTCTTTTTCACCATTTTGAACATACTGACAACCTAATTAACTCTTATTATTTTGGATAACATTTCATACTCATATAATTTCTTACAATTATTGAGCACAGAACTACCGATATTACTTTTCTTATGTGATTTTTTACAATTAACGAGCATAGAACTACCGATACTGATATGTAGGTGTGGCGAATTAATGTTGAAAAAAGTCTAGGATATGTGTGTAGTCGTGAAGTTATGAGGTTCTGTAGTTATTATATATCTATAATAACTAACCTAAAAGGGCAAATATTTCTATCAAAATTGGGATGAACAAGAACACTCATTTCTTTTATGTGTTTAAATAGAAAAAGGTAAATACATCATAAAGGGTTGCAGAGTTCCAAATAGCACAATCATCTAGAGACCTGAACGTTATGGGAGATTATAGGCAAGAAAAAAAATCGGATAATTGGGGATTCAGACAAAAAATCGAATCAACGGTGGAAACCAAGCAGTGGGGATTTTCTTCTTTCCAAATGCTACGGGATCCTTATTTGGTCGCCAATGCTACCATGAGTACTATGGAATTTTGCCGGTAAATTCTTACATTTTCCTATTTTTGCTTCCCACGTTAGCTATTAGTTATTTCTTTTTCGAGATTAATGAAATGTTGTTTTGTTGGTGTGTAAGAAGATATTGTACTCGAATGAGACCTTTGGACAAAGACAGGAGATTATGTCATATGCTTGACACAGTTGTGATACGTTCTGAATATCATGTACAATATTTTCCTTTTTTTGTTAAAATACTTTTCTCAGTGTGAATATTTTTTTGTGAGTATTTTTTATTTTGCCTTTCCAAAATGTTATATGAATCGAGTCTTTAGGTGTCTGATATATTCCAACATTCTTTATCTTTAGACTGGATGGATGTAGGAGTTGAGATTTTAGAAATTACAACATGGGTAGGGTTTAACTAATTTGAGGATTGCACGAAAATTTGCAAATTTTGATACATGGTTTCATAATCTTACTCTGAGGATCGCATAGCAAATTGGAGATTTTGATATGCGCGTTTCATAGTTTTGGAAATCTGGAGTGATTTTCTTGGAAGCAGCGGCTTAAACCAATGGAAGCAAGCAAATTGTTCTTGGTTTGATGCTTGTGCTAGCTTATTTGGTTTGTAGCCAATCCTATGCTTTAAGGTTTCTGGGAAGCTCATCTCCAAGATTTCGTCGAGCTTTGCCTTCCCTTTGTTCAAGTTCGTGATGGTTCCTTGAACCTTCTTCAGCTCGGGCTTCACCTTTTCCAGCTCAGCATCCTTTTTGTTGAGCGACGATTCCAACCGGACAATTATGTCAAGGTTATCATACTTTTCCTTGGTTAGTTTGTCCACCTCTTTCATGAGATCTTTGACCTTGAGTACATGTTTTCCCTAACTGACAAACAGTTGCTTATGCTCAATACTCAACTGCTCGTACTCTTCAAGATAATCAGTAGCCTCTGATTCAGGCACACAATGTTGGCTTCGAGGTTACCAACAAGGATGTCGTCGTCCCACACAACATTAGTATACAGGGATGGAACAGGTTCAGGCGAGTCGGAATCGTTGACATACTCAGTGAAGTCTGTGGCAACCATGCTCTTTTTCCTGAGAGTATTAGCACACTCATTCTTGTAGTGTCCCCAACCTTTGCATTCATGACATTGAATTTCACTAAGTGGTTTCGGGGAGCTGGATACATTGGATACCGAAGGTGAGGACTGTGATCTGGCAAGAGTGCGTCCAGTGAACTTTGGTGTAGACACCTGCGGCTTGGTCTATGTGCTTGATCTTCCAATGTTGTTCTTCTTCTTTAGGAAATTATTAAAACGTTGGGTCACATAGGATAGTTCATCTTCCTCAAGAGAAGTGGATTCCATCTTCTTCAGAATCCCTTTCAAGTCAAACTCCTCATCAACTTCATCGTTGTCAAAGCTAGCATCGGAGGAGAGAGCAACATTCTTCTCTTTAGAGTTGGAACTAAGGTGTTCCATCTCATATTGCTTGAGAGAGCCAACTAAGTCATTATACTCTATGTTATCAACATCTTTGGATTCTTCTATGGCAACCACCTTCATATTGAATTTCTTTGAGATGGATCTCAGTAGTTTTCCCACAAGACGTTTGTTTGTTATTAATTCACCAAGCTCTCTGCACTCGTTTGTAATATCTGAGAGTCTCATGGCGTAGTCCATGATAGACTCTTTTTCATCCATCCTCATTGCCTCGAAGGTGGAAGTCAACATTCTCAGTCTTGATCTCTTAACGCTCTCAGTCCCCTCACATACCCTTTGGAGTGCGTCCCATGCATCCTTTGCTGAATCACAATTCTTGATGACTTTGTAGTAGCTTGCGTCTACATACCCACAAAGAGTGTTGATGCATTTGAAATTCCAATTTTCAGGAGCTACTTCCCCAGGAGTCCAATCTATCTCTTTCTTGTCGTTGGTATCACCTTCAGCATCAGTGACATGTGGGTTTTCCCATCCAATCAGAATGGTTCTCCATGCACGTTCGTCAATGCTCTTTAAATGCCACCGCATCCTCTGTTTCCAGAGAGAGTAATTCTCCCCATTGAGGATAGGAGGCCTTGGGTTGCCTTGAGCATCCATAGCACCTAAACAAATAAGGACCAGTACTTAAATTTTAAGTAACCCGCTCTAGATGCCAATTGTTGAATTTGAAGGTCTATGGTTTTGAAAATAAGTATCAGTTTGTGATGTTGCTTTCAATGTTAACCAACACTGAAACCAACATCAACCAGAGTTAAACTAAAAATATGCAGCGGAAATATAAACTTAAGAACACAGCAAATTAAATCCAGTTCACAAGTAAAAGTACTTGTGAACTTGGGTGTACAAACCCAAAAACTATATTACTTTCTTGTTCACGATCAATACATAAAAATAAGAAGTAATATACAAAAACCAAAGTATCAAAAATATGATACTAAATACTCTAGATGAAAAGATCTCCTCCGTTGGTCACGCAACTTCGAAGAACTTCTTGATCTCGAACAGTGGCTCCAAGTAGCTTTTCTTGCGTGCGATCTTCCTTACTTTGCGTCGTATGGTCCGTCTCAATTCCGTGCTTGAAAAGTTGTTACCAAGCTTTAGTATTCTCTTGTCTTAAATAGACAATCCTAGAGTTCTAAACTTGGTAAACAAGTAAAACAAATCTAAACACATCCTAGGAAACTAAATAAAGTCATATACACAAATTAGGAAACAAAATCTAGAGTCATAATTTATTTTGTGCCCAAGAAAGGCAAACAACTAAAATAGAAATTATTGCCAAGAATAAATTCCCAACATGTTTCATACAAGCTTTTTTTTTTTTTTTAGCAAAAGCATACCAGACAATTTATATTAATTATTAGATTGCTAATTTATTTTTTTCATAGCATGAGTTTCTTTGGGTCGTTTATTAGAATCCTATTGATATGTACTTATGTGGCTAATCAAACTCTCATAAAAAGTGTTAATATTGTATTTTCGAAAGAAATTAGCACTTTGCGAGATGACACTTGATAGTAGTTGCTACAAACTGTTTATGAAAACAATAGATGAAAGCACATTTAATTGTGATAGCATCAAAAAAAATGTATAGATAGGTTATTATTCAAGAAAACCTTATATATCTAGGTCAGGTCAAATGTTAGCTTGTGTAGTTACATAATACATGTTCAAATAATATAACAGATTTAAGGGCTTCGAGGTGCAATATTGTATATCATTTTTATTTTATATAGTTTGGTCCTTGGTGTAACATTGTTCGCACATGTTTCTTTAACTTTGTTTATTGTTATGTGATATTTACATCTTGTAATGCACAGATAACTTTGAAGCTTCTCAAGAGAGAAAAAAGAAGAAAAACTTGTCTAATAGGCAAAGATGGACAACTTATAATGCTTTGTTGTCAAAAAGTGTAAATAGAAAGCTAAAATGAGAGACAACAAATGAGGTTACAGCTCTATTTTCGATTCCTATACGAATAGTTCAAAGGATTTGGAAAAGATCAAAAGAAACTTCGAATGGGGCATTAGTAGACGTTTCCCATAAAAGAACAACTCTGAGATCACTTGTCGGCTATTTAAAAGTCAGCTATACAACATTATGCAGGTTAGTAATACAAGGTCTTCTTCGACGCCACTCAAACGCCATTAATCCATACCTCAAAGAAGAAAATAAATTATCCCATTAAGAGTTTTGTCTATCAATGCTAGATACAAACATATTTCCTCATGAGCCGAAGTTCGTTGGTATGTACAATATGGTGCATATTGATGAGAATGGTTTTATATGACAAAAAAATGTGAAACTTATTATTTACTTCCTGACGAAGAAGAGCCTTTACAAGATTTCCAGAGTAAGAATTTTATTACAAAAGTAATGTTTTAGTTGTTATGGCTTGTCCAAGCTTTGACGACAAAGGAAATGAACTTTTTTTTGGAGAAATGGGAGTCTTCCCCTCTATTGACATACAACCACCTCAGAGAACAAGTAAATACAGAGATGTGGGTACTTTGGAGATCAAACCGATTACATCGGTTAAGCGAGAGACAATAAAAGCATATTTAATTGAGAAAGTTGTATTGAGAATCCAAGAAGTGTGGACAAGAGAGGATTTTAGAAAAAACTATCTTCATTCAACAAGATAATGCGAGGACTCATGCCAATCCAAATGATGCAGAGTTTCAAGTGGCTGGTAGAAGAAATGGTTTTTATATTAGATTAATATATCAACCATAAAACTCTCCTGATTTGAGTATTTTAGATCTTGGATTTTTTAGTGCGATTCATTCTTTACAACATAAGGCGCATCCGAAAACTGTAAAATAGCTTATTCATGTAGTTCAAAAATCTTTTGATGAATACTCTTCAAAAAAGGTGAACCATGTTTTCTTGGGTCTTCAGATATGCATGCGAGAGATTATGAAACTCGGAGGCTCCAACAAGTATAAAATCCCACATATTAATAAGGTTGGATTAGAGAAGGACGACCGTCTTCCAATGCAGATTACTTATGACCTGGACCTTGTACAGAGCGCAAGGAATGTGTTAGCACAAATTTAGTGATGTAGCCTTTTTTTGGGGGGACAAATTTTTTTAAATTTATCTAGATAAGGGTGACTCTGGGTTGAAGAGAATTTCATGAACAACTTGCACAATAGTTCATTATTTAAATTTTTTGCTTGCATGATATTGCTTGGTTTTACTCCTATTTACCTTCTTGTTATTCTTTGGTTTTTACAAAAATAAAAAGAAAAAGAAAAGAAAAGAAAAGAAACATACCCAGTGAGTAATTGCTTGGATGATTTTCTTGATTACTAGAGTATAATATATATATTACAATCAATGAAATTGTTTTTCACCTTATTGAATGTTATTTTAATTGCGTCAACTTGATGTTGAATGTTTTCACAAAAGTTTTTACTTTTTTGGTGAATATGCGGTATGATTATAAAAACAACCCACAAGGTTTGGTGTAATTACATAAAGGACCCATTTATCTTTCAAAAGTGTTTTTTAATCATTTTAACTTTGTATGTGTCTATAATCACTCGACGTTAAGAGTGTTATTTACCATAGAGAAACAAATATAAATGGATCTTTGTAATTTTGAAAAAAATAAACGAGGTCTTTTTGTAGGTTGAATTCTAGATACTTTTTGTAATTAACTCACTTGGTATATTTTCAAAGATAGTAAAAGAGTAGTGCTCAAAACTTTGTTTCATTGAGTAAGAATAAGTATATGCTGGAACAACACAGGAGAACAAAAAAATGAGGTATAATTACAAAAATAACCCAAGAGGTTTGGCATAATTACAAAGAGATCCCATTTATCTTTCAAATGTACAAATAAATATAAAGGGCGGTTTGTATATTAAAAAAGACCTATTTATTATTGTTGAGAGTATTATTTACCATATAGCAATAAAAGTAAAGTGCTATTTGTAATTTTGAAGAACAAATGGGGTATTTTTGTAATTAGGCCGAATTCTAGATACATTTTGAAATAGAATTTGATAATTTTCAGATTTTATAATTTTCAAAATGAGGTTACTAGATAATTATACAAATAACCCAAGAGGTTTGGCATAATTCCAAAATGACCCCATTTATCTTTCAAATGTATATAAGCCGGTTGTTTCTATATTAAAAAAGACTCCATTTATTGAATTGAGAGTATTATTTACCATATAGAAATAAATATAAAGGGTTGTTTGTAATTTTGAAAAATAAATGGGGTCTTTTGTAATTAGGCCGAACTCTAGATACATTTTGTGATGGAATTGAACGATTTTCAAATTTTAGAATTCTCAAAATGAGGTTACTAGAGCTTAGAGACAGAGGATAGCAAAAAAGATAAAGTATAATTACAAAAACAACCCAAGAGGTTTGTCATAATTACAAAAGGATCTCATTTATCTTTCAAATGTACAAATAAATATAAAGTGGTTGTTTTTATATTAAAAAAGACCCTATTTATTGATGTTAAGAATTATTTACCATATATCAATAAATGTGAAGGGCTATTTGACGCCGAATTCTAGATACATTTTGTAATGGAATTGGACAATTTACAGATTTTATAATTTTCAAAATGAGGTTACTAGAGCTTAGAGACAGAGGATAGCAAAAAAAATGAGGTATAATTACAAAAATAACCCAAGAGGTTTAGCATAATTGCAAAAAGACACCATTTATCTTTCAAATGTACAAATAAATATGAGCCGGCTATTCGTCTATTAAAAAAGACTCCATTTATTGATGTTGAGAGTGTATTTACCATATAGCAATAAATATAAAGGGTTGTATGTAATTTTAAAAAATAAATGGGGTCTTTTTGTAACTAAGCCGAATTCTAAATACATTTCGTAATGGAATTAGACGATTTTCATATTTTATCAAATGAGGTTATTAGAGCTTAGAGACAGAGGATAGCGGAAAAAAATAGATATAATATCAAAACAACCCAAGAGGTTTGGCATAATTGCAAAAAGACCACATTTATCTTTCAAATGTACAAATAAATATAAGCCAATTTCTGTATATTAAAAAAGACTCCATTTATTGATGTTGAGAGTGTTATTTACCATATAGCAATAAATATAAAGGGCTGCTTGCATTTTTGAAAAATGAATGGGGTCTTTTTGTAATTAGGCCGAAGTCTAGATGCCTTTTGTGATGGAAATAGACGATCTTCAGATTTTATAATTCTCAAAATGAGGTTACTAGAGCTTAGAGACATAGGATAGCCAAAAAAATGAGGTATATTTACATAAATAACCTAGGAGGTTTGGCATAATTGCAAAAAGACCCCATTCTTCTTTCAAATGTACAAATAAATATAAGTCGGCTATTGGTATATTAAAAAAACTCTATTTATTGATACTTAGAGTGTTATTTACCATATAGCAATAAATATAAAGGGTTTGTAATTTTGAAATATAAATGTGGTCTTTTTGTAATTAAGCCAAATTCTAGTTACATTTTGTAATGGAACTAGATAATTTTCAGATTTTATAATTTTCAAAATGAGGTTACTAGAGTTTAGTGACAAAGGATAGCTAAAAATGATGTATAATACCAAAACAACCCAAGAGGTTTGGCATAATTTCAATAAGACCTTCTTTATCTCTCAAATGTACAAATAAATATAAAGGGTTGTTTGTATAATAAAAAGGGGTTTTGTATCATAAAAAAAAAGGAAAAAAAAAACTCCATTTAATGATGTCTAGAGTGCCATTTACCATAGATCAGTAAATATAAAGGGCTCATTGTAATTTTAAAAAATAAATGGGGTCCTTTTGTAATTAGGCCAAGTTTTAGATAGTTTTTGCAATGGAACTAGGCAATTTTAAGATTTGATAATTCACAAAATGAGGTTATTAGAGAGCAAAGACAGATGACAGAATAAAAATGAGGTATAATACAAAAAACAACCCATGAGGTTTTGTATAATTACAATAAGACCCCATTTATCATTCAAAAGTACAAATACATATAAAGAGTTGTTAGTATAATTGAAAAAGATCCTATTTATCAATGTTGAAAGTGTTATTCACCATAGAGATAAATATAAAAGGGTTGGTTGTGATTTTAAAAAATAAATGGGGTCATTTTCTAATTAGGCCAAATTTCAGATAATATTTGTAATGGAAGTGGACGGTTTTAAGATTTGATCATTTTCAAAATAAGGTTATTAACAACTGAGGATATCATAAAAATGAGGTATAAATTATAAAAATAACCTATAAGGTTAGGTGTAATTACAAAAGGACAACTATTATCTTTTAAAAGTACAAACATCTTTACAAAGTGTTACTCCCCCTCCCTCTTTGTGATTTTAAAAGATAAATGGGGTCTTTTTGTAATCAACTTAAAAAGAAATACTCACCCATGCACACAACACAATGTACTGAGGGTTTTTACAAATGGGATCAAACTTTAAAATAATGAAAGAAGTGACAAAGTCTGCGTTTTATTTTATTTTAAAATATGCTTGCTATTCCAGACAACAGAGAAGAATCTCGTTAACACATTCCAAGTTTTTGTTTTTGAGACTTAACTACTGTATTCACATACTTTATGGTTGGCTCGCCTTTAGATTCTTTTATTCTTGATCGCTCAGTTATGAATTTAACCAAATATATTAGCTTGTACAAATCACATTTAATACGTTATCTGAAGCAAACAAAAAAAAAAAGTGAAAACAACTAACAAAAGTTTACATTCGAGTTTAAAAAGAAGAATTCAAGCAAGATAAACAGATGAAAGATCAATAAAATCTTTTATAGTGAGACGCTATCTGTTATTATCATGATCGTAACTTTCAAAAAAAACACTAACACCATAATTCGTGAAAATAAATATCATATCACCATGACACCATATTTATACAAGAAAATAAAAACTCCAACCTAATTACTCGAAAAAGTAAACAAAGAATTAAGAAAAAAAAACTTTCATTTCTCAATTATTTTCATTCGTCAACTTATTATAACATTTGTTCCAATTAGAAATAATCTGAAACAATGATTTTCTACATTCGAATAATCAATTTCTGAATCTCTGGGTTATCATCAAGCTCTTTATCACCAACGTAAGACTTGTTCAAATCAAATTCGTGCTTATTTTTCAATTCTTTCTCTACCGCCTTAAGAGTTATATCTGCATTTGTCATTAAATCTTCATCTTTAGACTGCACATCTACCTTCATGGCGGTTTTTCAATTATCACCATCTACTTTTTCTGAATTTAACTATCTCTTCATATAGTCAGATAGCATTGATTTTTCAAGAAAATGAGGGAATTAGAATTCACGAAAAAAAGAGGGAAAGTTTTTCTCAGTGGAAAAAAATGAGAGAAAAGCACGAACGATTAGAAGTTTTTTTCTTGTGAAATAGAGCTGAATAAAAAATAAGGAAATTAATTATTGTAGTAGTATTAGGTTAAAACAAGTAGGAGATTTTATAAGATTATGACAGGGGATAGAATTGGAAGAAATTGTGAAAAATATATTAAACGTCATTTAATCAGAAAATTGAGAAAGAGTCCAAAACATCAATTAATTAGAATTGAATGGAATATATCTGTAAGTCGTCAACATGTGTTACATTTTCTAAATAGGGGATTGTCATGGAGTTTATTGTGCACTATACTCTTTTTTTTTTTAAGAGAATATATTTTATCTTACTTTTGGTTATTCAATGTAATATTAACTAGAAAAAAAACTTTTTACCATACAACTATTATGATTTCACAACTTACCATATAAACTTTTTTTTTTGCGACAAACAACCATACCAACTATCCGTACTTACCCCCGAAACCAGAATTTTGGTGGTTTTGGATACCAAATCCAGTTTGTTAAGGGTTTTTTGATAACTTTCAACTGATAAATAAATGTTCCTAACTCATTCAAAATATCATCGCCCCCTCCATTTTTATTTTATTTTCTCTGCTTTCATTTGTCTCACAGAAACATACTGCACCGCAGACACATTGAATGGGCAAAGGCGAAGGTTGCACGACGGCGCAACGGCGAGGAAATGGGTGTGACGGGAGAAACCTCCTATTGTTTCAAACCAACACCGCCTATTTTTATCAAAATAACAATTCCAAACTTGGCCTGAGTTTCTTTGGCGAGTGGAGTTTGATTAGATCTGAAGTGAAGTAGTTTTTGGTCTTTGGTTTTGGAATTAGTTTTGGCCATTGTTGATTTTTGGTGCGTGATTGAGCTGGAATGACGATGTATTGGCTTGGGTTTTCCATCGATGGCAAGTGTTGGGTTCTTAATCTTTTTGGTCGATTACTATTTTGTTTCTTGAGCTTTTTACTTTGTTCATGTGTAGGTTTAATTTAATAGTGATGTTGGGCAAAAATCGCGCTGGTGGTGCTCGAGGTAGGAGATGGCGTGGAGGAGGTTGGAGGCAAACACTAGTCATTGAAATGGGCATGCATACTAATTTGCTTTGTGTTTTATTGTTATTCTTTTATTTTTTTCGCGCAAACGTGTCTGATGTGTTTGATGAAATGTCTTAGGTAAAGATTTTCAGATTCTGAAAAATATTCGGATGAGGATTTTTGCCCTTGAATTCTTTGCTCTATCACAAAAGATTTGGTATTTTATTTATTTTTCATCAAATTAATTTTTATTTTTTAATGTGTGTGTGTATATATATATATATATATATGAGTGGATTCAAATTTGAACCATGAGCTTATCTAATGGTTTTATTATACAATCTGGTACTTTATTAATATTTCAGTTATATATATACAAAACATCTTATTCATCCATTTAATTTGATGTAAGGCTCATAATTGAGTTTGGGTTTCACAAATAAGAACATAGTTCTCATTTGAACCTAGTTATATATACAAAACAAATTTAATATCCAAAACCATCAAAATTCTGGTTTCGAAAGCTAAGTTGCAAAATACACATATTTGGTATGGTTGTTTGTCGCAAATAAAAAATAAAAATTATATGATAAATTATGAAAATCGTAAAAGTTCAGATGGTAAAAAGTTTTTTTTTCCCTAATATTAAATATAGGAAAAAACTATAATACATTAAGAATCTTTTTAAATAAATCTATTAGTTAAAAAATTAAAAGAATGGTACTAGTAATTATAAGTTCCTTAAATATAACATTGTAAGGTTTATAATCACATAAAAACTGGATTATTTTAAAGTGATTAAATATATTGTATTTTTTAACTAGGATGATAAAATGAAATTAGGCCTTTTCAATTGAGCATTTATGTGATTTACCATTAATTTTAACCAACCAATATTTATAAAATTGCCAAAAAAGAATTTTATTACAAATGGCTAGTTTTACAAACAAGACATTCATTGATTGATCTATTGCATCCTGATAGATTGCCCATTCAGAAACGCTTTCGTACAAAACAAACTGAAAAAGTAAAACACATAAACAAACAAACAAAGTCAGGTATTTTGTCATATGCCAGATGATTAGTTTCATAACTGTAATGTTAATCTCCTCCATAAAGATTGATTAGTAAAGTTTAGGATAGTCACAAGACTACCTCTATAAGTTAATCCTTTTATGCATATTATATACACACAAATACATTTATCACCAAAAGTTGCAAACATTACAAATAGCGTCTTACAGAACGACCGTCTGACATTGTTAGCAGATTACAAATCAGGTTTATTACATTTTAGGTCAAATTTATATATTATTTAAAATATTTGTAACATATTGTTTTCCCGAGTGGATGAGTATCTCAAATCATATACATTAACTCATTATCATAACTTAACAAATATGTGACATAACTCTAATTAATATATAATCGAAACAAAAAATGTATTTACCAAAAAAAAATTAAATCATTTTAAAGAAAATATAATTACTTTTTTAAAAGAATATAGACAAGAAATGGTATAATTGGAGGAAACTTAATTGAAAAAATATAAGAAATTCGGTAAGCAGATATGTCGACGATTGAGATTCAGATAAAAGAAATCCCAAAAAACAACAACCGGCCAGATAACTTCTCAATTAAATATCGCTACAGCCATGTTTTGGCAAATCAAGATTGAAGGGTATTTCATTCACCCTCACTTGGAGTACATGTAGCTTCATTCTCTTTAACAGTTTGAAAAGTTAAAAAAGAAAAAAGAATTGATGAAAAAAAAAAAGAATGAAAATCAAAACCAAAAGACGAAGATTAAAAAGAACTGCGATAGCTATCTGGAAAAGAGCTTTTCGTTGTTGAGCGCATGATAACCCTAGCCTTTCCTCGCGGTTATAAATAGCCTCAGAAATTGTATTGGGCTGGGCTTGTTAGGTACCACAAGGTCAAAGCCCTACTTGGGCTTATTGTTCGTGCTACGTTAGGGCTTTTGCATTTGCTAAACTATTCCAACTCAAAATTGCAGTTCACATAAACCAATATATCTATTATCACATTCAAATTGAAAAGATTATTCTCAATATCCTCCCATTATCAAATTCAAAAGAATATTTTAATATACAGTAAAACTTCTATAAATTAATAGTCGGGATTATTTTCTTGGTTGCCAGGGTCAGGGCCTTTCTCGCTGGGCGAGCGCATCCGATTCTAAAGTCCTTTCCAAAACCATAAAATTTTATTAATTTAGAGAGATATTAATATATCGATAAATTGATATTTTATTAATTAAAAGATAAACTTTTTAAATTCATCAAATTTAGTACATATGTATAAAAAATAAATAATTCGATGGTTCAAAGTTTGGAGGAACCTGTTGCTGCTGATATTATTGAATATCCTACTAATGATGAAGTTGAAGATGATTCAATATTATTGTTACTTGCCGCTGAAGAACTCAACACCGGAACTCTTGATTGCAATTAAAAAAGTTAGGGATAAAATTCAATTAGATTTAAATTTTAAGAAAAAACAAGTAACAATAGTTTCATATTTTAGCAAATTACCATAATATTTATAGATGTCATATTTACGAATTATTAATTTAAAGTTTTAATTGGACCTAATATTTATAAAAGAGTTTTTGAAAAATTATTATATTTTCGAATTTGATAATGTTTTACAAAGGACCACGTCGGGACCGAGAGATATTATTATTTTAGAGAATTTATTAATTTATACAGGTTTTACTGTACTCCTTTTACACTATATTTTATACTCTTTAGGTAATACTTATATATTTACTGACCTCACAAATTAGAACCCTTAATTTTTTTATAATATGCATAGTCTAGTAAATAATTATCAATCAATAATACAACATAATACAAAATAAATGTAAAAAATGTTACTAAATTAAATATTTATAAATCAAGAATATGTTATGCTAATCAAGTAGAGAAATAAATATTCATGTTAGATATTTATTTTTTATGTCAATATTGATCTATTCGCCTTATAACATATTATCAAACAAAACTTAAATATATAGATTAAAATAAAAGAATTATTAAGAAAAGGTGTAGTTTGCAGATTAAGATTTAAAGCAAATTCATGTTTGAAATCTCATTTAGGATCATTTCACTAAAAAGAATATTATTTTACCGAGAGAAAATACGAGGGGATTATTCTCCTCGAAATTTTCGAGGGAATTGTCGAAGGGTTATACCTTGGATAACTCTCCTTTCGATAATTCCCTCGAAAATACGGCGTGAATGTTTGCCGCCATAATTAACGAGTGAGGAATTTCCCTTGTGAACCCTCGGTTTTTTTATTATTTATTATTTTTTTGATATTTTTTTATTCTCAAAAAAATTGAGGAAATTTAGTCCCCTCGATTTTCTATTTTTTTCATATCTTTTTATTAAAAAAAACCGAAGAAAAGAGAAAGAGATGAGGAAAAAAGGGGGGTAGGAGGGTCTTTGAGTTCGATGAATATGGAAAAGGGTTATTGGGAGAGAGGAATGAATATAAGTAAACTCTGAAACGGTGCTCTAGTAACACAACCCATTTGAACATTACACTTACGTTAATGGGGGGAAATGAATTATTTTCTTGCCCTTATTTTATTACCTTTTGCATAATTTCTTTCTCTCCATTTATCAATCTCCATCGTTGTCCATCTCAAAAGAAAAAAATCCAATAATAATCATAAAAAAGAAGATTACAATTTTGCCACATAATTAATTTTTTTCATCTATCTATTGAGTTGCTAGAACTATACCTATGTTGGAGACAAAGTCCCCTCGATTTTCTATTTTTTTTTTATTTATTTTTTAATTTTTTTTAATTTAAAAAAACCAAGGGGAAGGTTTTCCCCTTGGAAAATCGAGGGGAAATGTTCCCCTCAGTTTTTTTTTAAATTAAATAAAAAATTGAAAAAAATAGAAAAATTATAAAATAAAATAAATCCTATCATTGTAGCCACGTGATGTTGTTTTCACCCGATTTCAATTGAAAAATATCAACGAGCATGTGCGTATTTACACTTGTCGTGTAATTCGACCAACAACCAAGATACGATCGATCGATTATCTTGTTCGGTTCGAAACGCGAAGCGACAAAGCGTTGTGATTTTGTGAAGGTGGCACGGGGTGCATCTCGATGTCATGGAACTACGAGGATCAAGTGTTGATCGGTAAATACGCGTTTTCTGTTTTCTCAATTTTAAATAAAAAATAAAAAAAATAAAAAATTAGTAAAAAAAAAAACTATCATTTTATGAACGGGGTGGCATGGGGTGCGTCTCGATGTCATGGAACCATGAGGATCGATTGTTGATCGTTAAATACGCATTTTCTATTTTTTTTTAATTTTTTTTAATTAAAAAAACACGAGGGGATGATTTTCCCCTCGGAAATCCCGAGGGAAATGTTCCCCTTGTGTTTTTAAATTAAATAAAAAATAGAAAAATTGTAAAATAAAACAAATCATATCATTATAGCCACGTGTCGTGTAATTCCACCAACAACCAAGATACGATCGATCAATCAACTTGTTCGGTTGGAAATGCGAAGTGACGAAGCGTTGTGATTTTGTGAAAGTAGCATGGGATGCGTTTTGATGTCATGGAACCACGAGTATCGAGTGTTGATCGGTAAATACACGTTTTCTACTTTTTTTAATTTAAATAAAAAAAAATGGGAAAAAATCAAAAAAAAAAAAAAGAAAATTAGTGAAAATAAAAAAAATCCTATTATTTTACGAACGGGGTGGCACGGGGTGCGTCTCGATATCATGGAACCACAAGAATCGAGTGTTGATCGTTAAATACTCATTTTCTATTTTTCTAATTTAAAAAAAAATGAGGGAATGATTTTCCCCTTGAAAAAACCGAGTGGAAATAGACTCCCCTCGGAAATCCCGAGGGGAAATGTTCCCCTCGGTTTTTTAAAATTAAATGAAAAATAGAAAAAAAATAGAAAAATCATAAAAAAAAAATCCAATCGTTGTAGCTACGTGGGGGTGGTTTTCACCCGATTTTGATTG
Organism: Phtheirospermum japonicum; assembly: GCA_014905375.1. Lineage (NCBI taxonomy): Eukaryota > Viridiplantae > Streptophyta > Magnoliopsida > Lamiales > Orobanchaceae > Phtheirospermum > Phtheirospermum japonicum. Next base: position 1,624,963 of record BMAC01000099.1, on the reverse strand, counting down.
AAAAATATCAACGAGCATGTGCGTATTTACACGTGTCATTTAGTTCAACCAACAACCAAGATACGATCGATCGATCAACTTGTTCAATTAGAAACGAGCGACGAATCGTCATGATTTTGTGAAGGTGACAGGGGGTGCATCTCGATGTCATGGAACCACGAGAATCGGGTGTTGATCGTTAAATACGCATTTTCTATTTTTTTTAATTAAAAAAATAGAGGGGAAATGGGATCCCCTCAGAAATTCCGAGGGGAAAATCTTCCCCTCGAATTTTTTAATTAAATAAAAAATCAAAAAAATAGAAAAATCTTCCCCTCGGTTTTCTAGGCACGTGGGGGTGTTTTCACCCGATTTCGATTGAGAAATATCAACGAGCATGTGCGTATTTACACGTGTCGTGTAATTCAACCAACAACCAAGATACGATCGATCGATCAACTTGTTCGGTTGGAAACGCGAAGCGACGAAGCATCGTGATTTTGTGCGGCACGGAGTGCGTCTCGATGTCATTGAACCACGAGAATCGAGTGTTGATCGGTAATACACGTTTTCTATTTTTTTCGTTATTAAATAAAAAAACAAAAAAATATATAAGATTAGTAAAAATAAAAAAAAAATCCTATTATTTTACAAAAAGGGGTGGCACGGGGTGCGTCTCGATGTCATGGAACTACGAGGAACGAATGTTGATCGGTAAATACACGTTTTCTATTTTTTTTAAATAAAAATTCGAAAAAACTTGAAATAAAATGGAAAATTAGTAAAAAGAATATCCTATCAATTTACGAATGGGGTGGCACGGGGTGCATCTCGATGTCATGGAACTACAGGATCGGGTGCTGATCGTTAAATACGCATTTTGTATTTTTTTGAATTTTCTTAATTAAAAAACCGAGGGGAAGAAATTCCCCTCGGAAAAACCGAGGTGAAATGCGATCGCCTCGGAAATCCCGAAGGGAAAATCTTCCCCACGAATTTTTTAGTTAAATAGAAATAAAAAAATATAGAAAAATTGTAAAAATAAATAAATCATATCATATTAGGCATGTGGGGTGGTTTTCACCCAATTTCGATTGACAAAATATAAACGAGCATGTGTGTATTTACACGTGTCATGTAATTCGACCAACAACCATGATACGATCGATCGATCCATTTGTTCGATTAGAACAGGAAGCGACGAAGCGTCGTGATTTTGTGAAGGCGGCACGGGGTGCGTCTCGATGTCATGGAACCATGAAGATCGAGTGTTGATCGGTAAATACGCGTTTTCTATTTTTTTCGATTTTAAACAAAAAATAAAAAAAAAATTGAAAAAAAAAATAGAAAATTAGTAAATATATAAAAAAATCCTATCATTTTACGAACAAGGTTGAACGGTGTGCGTCTCGATTACATGGAACCACAAGGATCGGATGTTGATCATTAAATTAGTATTTTCTATTTTTTTTGATTTTTTTTAGTTAATAAAACCGAGGGGAATTAGAATACCCTCGGAAATCCCGAGGGGAAAATGTTCCCCTCAGTTTTTTTTAAAATTAAATAAAAAATTAAAAAAAATAGAAAAAATAGAAAAATCATAAAAAATAAAATAAAATAAATCCTATCAATTTAGGTGCGTGGGGTGATTTTGACTCGATTTCGATTGAAAAATATCAACGAGCATGTGTGTATTCACACTTATCGTGTAATTCGACCAACAACCAAGATACGATCGATCGTCTTGTTTGATTGGAAACGCAAAGCGACGAAGTGTCGTGATTTTGTGAAGGTGGCACGGTGTGTGTCAAAATTTTATAGAACCACGAGGACCGGGTATTGCTCGTTAAATACGCGTTTTCTATTTTTTCGGTTTTAAATAAAAATTGAAAAAAATTAGAAAAAATAGAAAATGCGTAACAAAATTCTATCATTTTACGAATGGGGTGGCATAGGGTGCGTCTCGATATCATGGAACCACGAGGGTCGGGTGTTGATCGTTCAATACGTGTTTTTTATTTTTTTTTCATTTTTTTAATTACTACAAAAACTGAGGGGATGAATATTCCCTCGAAAAAACCGAGGGAAAATATAATCCCCTCGGTTTTTTTGAGGGTAAATTCATCTCTTCAGTTTTTTTCATTAAATAAAAAAATTGAAAAAAGACCGAGGAGATTAGTTTCTCCTCGGAAAAACCGAGGGGAAGATGCTCCCTTCGGTATTGCCGAAGGCTTCTCCGAGGAGAATACTGCCCTCGGTCCCGTTTAATAAACAGCACCAGAACATCCCGCCACCACTCTCCGTTCGGTGCCGGTTGCTGCTCGCCACTCGTCACTCCACAGCCTCTAATCCACCGCTCCACAGCTGCCGCTCGTCGCTCGCCGCCGCCGCCACCGCAGCAACCCACCACCGCCAGCCAAGGTACCCCTCAGAACCCCCTTTTTTGCTGTAATTTATATTTTAAGGTTTACTTTAGAATTAGTTTTAGGGTTTAATATATTAATAGGGTTAGTTTTAGGATTAGTTTTCGGGATAATTCAAGGATTAATTCCGGGTTTAGTTTATAATTAGGGTTCAATTTAGCATTAATTATATGATTATGGTTCAATTTATGAATAATTATATAATTAGGGTATAATTAACAATAGATATATAATTAAGATTCAATTTAGCAATAATATATTTAGGGTTCAATTTAGAAATAATTATATAATTAGGGTTCAATTTACGAATAATCATATATTACATGTCAATTTAGCAATAATTATATTATTAGGGTTCAATTTACAAATAATCATATAAATAAGTGTCAATTTAGCAATAATTATATAATTATGGTTCAATTTATGAATAATCATATAATTAGGGTTCAGTTTAGCAATAATTATATAATTAGGGCTCAATTTTGCAATAATTTTATAATTAGGGTTCAATTTAAAAATAATCATATAATTAAGGTTCAGTTTGCGAATAATCATATAATTTGGGTTCAATTTAGCATTGTTTATATAATTAGGGTTCAATTTAGAAATAATTATATAATTAGGGTTCAATTTAGAAATAATTATATAATTAGAGTTCAATTTATCAATAATTATATAATTATGGTTCAATTTACAAATAATTATATAATTATGGTTAAATTGAGAAATAATTATATAATTAGGGTTCAATTTAAGAATAATCATATAATTAGGGTTCAATTTAGATATAATTATATAATCAGGGTTCAATTTAGCATTGTTTATATAATTAGGGTTCAATTTAGAAATAATTATATTATTAGGGTTCAATTTAGCAATAATTATATAATTAGGGCTCAATTTATGAATAATCATACAATTAGGGGTCAATTTATCTATAATTATATAATTAGGGTTCGTTTAGCAATAATTATATAACTAGGGCTCAATTATGCAATTATCTTTAAAGTGTATGCGATGGTGGTTTTTAAATGCCATGGTAATCGATTATGTTGATTGAACGTATTTTATGGTTTGATTGATGTTGTGATTGGTTTGGGAAGACGTCGGTGATGACGTGGCATACGACGCTGGCCGGGAGATTCCGTCCCTCCAATAATGGTTTATATAATTACCGCATGTATTTATCTAATATATTTCCTAAATTAAAAATAATTCTTCAATGCCATAAGCTAAAGATCGTTCGAATAATGTGATCGATGTGAACATTAGGAGCCTAGCTAAGGGTCCATCAAAATATGTGAAAATGTATACCAGATGTAATATAAATGGTTATAGATTTCACACAATCGAGCACGGATCTAATCAAGCAACATCGAGCAATGGAGTATGCATTAAAGGGTCAAACTATGGGGCAACCGAGTATGATTATTACGGTCATCTCATAGATATTTTGTGTAGCTCGAATACACCGGTCGAATGGAGAAAAACACACTATTGTCAAGTGCAAATGGTTTGATCCAACTCCTACAGGCACAAGAATTCATCCACATTATAAGCATGTCGATATCAATCATAAGCGTATGTTCAATCGATATGAACCTTCTTGTTTCCCAAGATGTACAAGTATACTATTGTGCATACCCAAGTTTGAAATGAGACAAGTTGGACTGGTGGGCAACGTGTAAAATCAAGGCGAGATCAAATTTTGAGTTTATCGAGCCTCTATCAGAGCAATCATTTTCAGAGGAAGCTATAGATACATGCAATCCAATTCAATTGGGTGATGTTGATTTCCATTTGCATGACCCCAATGATAATAACGTGGATGATCTTGGTGACGAGACATATGATGCAAAAGAATAGTTACTCACCGATCAAGATATAGATCAAGACACTGACGAAGATGAGTTTGGTGATAACTTTAATAGTGAAAGTGTCGGATCAGATGATTAGTTTGGTTGAGATATATGTAAATTATTCATATTGTAAAACACTCTTCTTTTTCACTAATTTATTTTGTGTTTGGATTTATTAAAATGGTTGATATATAATATATACTGGTATTTTGTAAAATGCCCGTATTATCTGATGATTTTATCAGATACAAAGAGGTTGTGGATCCAGCAGCCTAGGTTGATTGGATATGTGGTCGGCTAATCATTTAGCTAATTTCTATGATAATTACATTGGCATTGGTACTGATCATTCAACGCCGACCACGGATACTAGCACACCGACACCGACACCATCATCGTCCGATGCGGGTACATCCCGACGGTATTTGGGCCCACCATGGAGGGGATACATTTTTTATATCGCCGGGAAGAATTAAGTAAAAATAATAATTTTAAAATTTTAATCATCATTATTATTAATTCATATTTGTAACCACAAACACAATTATAGGCTACATAACAGAGAGGTCAGACTGACTAACATATTTCGGGAGATTATGGAGAAGGAGCTCTGATTAGCACGGATTTGTCTTGATTTTTATTAGTATTTTAGTTAGTTTTTCTTATTATTTTCGATATAAGTTGGATAGATCAAACACATTTTCATATTTTCTTATCTCCAGCTTATTTTAGCGTACTTTAATCATAATTAATTAACTTTATATTTATTTTAGGTATTTTAAAGTATTTTGATTTGGACGTAGTCAAGAATGGGCCTACGAGTGGAGTTTCAGCAAAAACGAGCCGCGATTTGAAGTATTTAAGCTGACACTGGGTACCAGTCCGACACTGGTTACCCAGTGTCTGAGTCCCACCGACACTGGCTGCCGAGAGCTGCCCACGTCGATGCCGAGAGCTGCTCGCGTCGACCGACGCCCTACCGACACTGGGTATGCTGATTGTCACTGGGTTACCCAGTGTCAGCATAGGAAGTCTCTGTGAGCGTCGATCCGACATGCGTCGGTCGACGCCCGTCGATGCCAACGTGCTGGAAATGCATTTTTGTGATTTCTTGGGCCCCAAGACATGGAAAAACTTTAAATACCCTATGTATTTCAGATTTTTACGTACATTATCATATTTTTAGGGTTTCAAGGCCTTTTGGGGGCTGACAACCCCAACAAGTGCCCTTTTATTTCCTTAGTTACTCCTTAAATTTCTTAGTTTTAAATTCTTAGATTTTAGATTAGAACAAATTAGTTATTAGATAATTTAGATTCAAGATTTCATCGTGGAACGCTGCTACTTTTTTCGTTAATTAGTAAGTATTTATTTATTTTGCTTTTTAATTTAGTTGCATGCTTTTGATTGGTTTAAATAATTTTCTTAGAATAATTATTATTTCCATGACGAATCGTTCTTGTATTGTGTTGAGATTGATGATTATTATTAGCTAGATCTTACGGGTCTAGAGCCTAGATTCGTTGTGAACCATCAATTGGGACTTCCCAAGCAATCGTGGAAACAAATCAAAGCTCTAGAATCCTAATTTTCTTAAATCGTTTTATAATCTTTTAATTAATAATAATTTCTAGATTTAATTTTTCTTAGTTAAATAAATCTTAGGTTTTAGATAATTAATTCTTAGATTAAATAATTCTAGATTTAATTAATTAGGTCCTAGCTTAGATAATATTTAGATTTAATTAGTTTAACTAGTTTCTAGTTCTTAAAACAACCAAAAAAATTTGCGACCGTATGTTATTTTTATTTAATTTCTTATTCGTGAAACGCAAACATGAAACGAACTTCCGAATCAGCTTTTCTTGAGAGATCGACTTGAGTCAACTTATCAATCTACACGCGATCCCGTACTCTTGCGGGTGAACTTTTTAAAGTTGACAAATTTAATAAAAGTAGGTACAAAAAGTTCGAATCAAGCTCCATCCCGCCGGGTGGCAGTATAAGGCAGTCCCTAAGGAGACTCATCGATTATGGTAGGACATGTTTGACTCAAACTTTTGTGCACCCCTTTTTAATAAATTAATTTAAAACACATTAGTTTGCTCGCAAGAGTACGAGGTAACTGTAGGGTGATGAGTTTGACTCGAGTCGTATCTCTCGAGGAAACAACTATTCGGTTTTTCGGATGTTTTTCTCAATTTACCAACTAGAATAAAATACATGTACAATTGGGGTTTTGAAAGAAATTGAGTTGATCATTATAACTAAAGCAATAATTAAACTAAAGCTATTTAAACTAATTATTCTAACTAAATTATCAACTACGAGCAATAATTAAACTACTTGAACTCAAGAACTAAGAATTAATAGCAACTAATCTAACAGCATGAATATAATAACTACCATTGAGCAATCGCATCATACGAATCCAAGAACGAATAATTAAGCATAAACCAATAGCATAAGTAAACTAAATTAACCAATATCCAATATCCAAGCATAAAACGATCACACTAATTAAACTAGAATTAACTAAGAGATTAACCAAGAATTAAACTAACAATTAAATTAGAAATTAACTACTAAATTAACTAAGAGTTTAGAAAACTTATTGTAACTAATAAAAGCAGTAGAAAGCTCCATCTATTCCGGAGTTGCACGTCGATCTTGGGCGAAGATTGAATCCCGAATGCGAATTCAATGTTTTGGACGCGTTGTTCTTTAATCCTTGATCTCCGTCTTCAAATCTTGTTATGAGATGTGAGATTATTGTTATTGTAAGCTAAGAAACCCTATGTGGTCGTGTGTTCTCCTAAAATCCGAAATAAGGAGGGTTTATATAGATATTACAAGTCTTGGCGCACAAAAAACCCTAAAATCCGAATTCTGGGCCGTCGAGTCGACGGTGCGTCGACTGACGCCTGCTGGTGCTCGGCGTTGGTGCTGCCTGGGCGTGCGCGTCTGCTGGGTGGGTGCGTCGACATCGACGCTTCAGCAAGTTGCGTCGACGTTGCGTCGACATCGGTGCGTCGACATCGACGCTTTAGCAAGTTTCGTCGACAGTGCATCGACACTGCGTCGACTGACGCGGATCATGGCTCGCATCGACGGAGCATCGACGGTCGCGTCAGTCGACACGACTGCGCGTCTGCCTCCATCTCTCTCTATCTTTTGCTACTCGTTTCGCCGGAAAGCTCGTTCTTCTATTCTTGAACATCGAACTTCGTCTATTACGCGCTTAACTCTTCCGGTTACTTAGCTATAAGGTGAAAACAACGAAATATCACCTATTTGCATCAATTACGAATAAAATACGGTAAAATAAGTCAGGACTATAAAAATAAAGAATTATGCTTAAATCGTCCAACTTATACCAAAAACAAATAGAAAAACGTACTAAAATACTAATAAAAATAAGGACAAATCTACTCTAATCAACTACCCCACGCTTTATTGGTTTGTTCGTCCTCGAACAAACGATAAATTCAAAATATAACTAGAATAAAAATAAGTTCAAGCAAAGAGTCGTGCGTTGCTACATAGATAATTTTGAAAATATAGGTACAAGTCACGCAACGTCAAACACTTGGACCATTATTACATTGTCGCTTCAAAATAAAATCATGCTTCCTCACGAAGGATAATATATATAAGTACACTCAAAAGCACTCAAGTATTTTCTGCATGGGACGTGTATACACTCAAATCATACAATTACATGCACAATAAATAAGCACCGAAAATCAATCTCTTCTCAATCGCAAATTAAGTGTGCTGTCAAAACTAAGAATCAGAAAAGGTCTTTACGGGTTGTAGTGTAAGGCTCTTTGGACGGGTGTGGAATATATAAGTCGTGTGGCTAATCGCTCACTCAACCTAATCTAATCGAGAA
>BMAC01000099.1:1565820-1606938 GCA_014905375.1 Phtheirospermum japonicum | reverse complement strand
CAATTTAGGAATAATTATATAATTAGGGTTCAATTTAGGAATAATGATATAATTATCGTGGACGTTAATGTTTGCACGGTGCAGTTAGACGGTGACACGATGGACCACACTATCAATAGGTCGGTCAGGCCCGACTGCTTGACCCCGTTGCACCTAGTGCGACCGATGGAGAAAAAGGACAAATTGTGTCGCCATCGTCTCCAGGATTTTCTACTTTTTGGTTTGCCGAGGATTGGAGAGGAGGATGTGGATGAGGGGTTTGATCTCATGGAGGCAGGGGCGTAGGCATGAATTTTTTTTGGCCTATACTGCCCGAATATAAATATTGTAGTAGGTCTATTTCATATTCGCTGTACAATTTTTTTTTTTTGTTATACCAGTCATATTATTTGAACAAAAATACATATTTTTACGTTGAAACGTCATAGTTAACATAAATATACATGTACAAAAGTATGATATTTTACCTTTAAAATAAATATTTTTATTTAAAAAATATGAATGTCTAATGGAAATCTTCTGTATGCTTAGTGCACAATAATTCTTGCATGTGTTTGTGTGTGTGTAAATCGAAATATAATAAAATACTAGTAATTAATAAGAAAATGAATATATATTATGTGTTATAGCATGACAGTCATAACTAACTTAACCAACTAAAAAAATGATCAGTACTTTATGGAACTCGAAATATTTTAAGGTTGGGACGTATAAATTAATAGCAAATTAGACAAATTAACTCACATCCAACAACTCTAAGAAAATGCGTAAAAATATTCTGTATTAATTACAAATATTAGTGATTTGAATAAGAAATAAAGTATTTAAAGTGGCGTTGTCAAAATAGATTTGTCGTGCAGTTTTTTATACAATAAATCTCATTATTTATTGAATTAGTGTCGATAAAATCTCGTTTAATGTAGAAAGTTCTCATATATAACCATCACTGATATAATTATGAATTTTGGGCTAAATAACTGAAACATAATTAGACTAGAATAAATTTAACATGGACTAATTAAATTTAACATAAACTAATTATCTATTTTTCTTCAAAATATAAATAAAACAAAAGCAAAATAAATAATTAAACATGGGCTGGAGTCACCCAGCACTTGGGTGACCCTGAGGCGTGGTTCGATTTGTATGGGTGGGCCCACGGTCGGGCCCACGGTATCGTTGCAACCATGCAGGCATGCTTTTCATAGCCACAGCGTCGTCCGGTGGTTGATGGAGAGAGAGAGAGTCGTGCCCGTTGTGTCGCCATGAAATAGTACTCGAGAAAGGGGGGCGACTAAAAGAACTGGGCTGCTATATCTGTGATACTGACACACCTCTACGGCCTAGTAATGGGATTGACAATTATGAGCCCAGTTCACAGCTCATGAAGGATGGCCCATCAGAGAAAGTGGTCCATGAAAAGGATATTATTATTATTATTATTATTATTATTATTATTATTATTATTTACGTGCTGACTAAAGGATTATTATGTCACTTGAGGAATAATTTACAATGACGCCTAGGCAAAAGTGTAAGAAATACAACTTGAGCACAAACAGGGAATTTAACAAAATATCTTAAAATCTAGAAAAAATAGAAAATATAAACTGTAAGTCGAGTCGAGAATAATCTCTGTCCGCAAGATGAAATAGCCCCCGATAGTGGCCTTCGGTTTTAACTATTCGTCTCCAAAGATGAAACGACTTCGTCTCTGGTATTACAACACTGAAAATACCAGAGTTCCGGCGAACTGGATGAAAACGGACTGAACTACGTAAAGAAATATGCAGAAAATATGTGTATGAAATATGCTGGGAGTTCTCTGATTTTTCAGGTGAATTCTCGTGTTGTTTCAGGTGCGAAATGAACTGGAGCCTCTCACCCTTATATAGGGRTTCCAGCGGGAGGTAACAGCCTGCTTAATGACGTTCTTAAAGGCGTCATTAAGTCATTCAAACAGTCAGCCTCAGTCAGCATGAACCTGGACAGGTTCAGCGTGCATATGCATTGCATGTTTGAATTCGTACGTTTGGAAACTTCTGAACGGCCAGGTAGCCATTTTCGTAATGGTCAAAAGTTCAAAAGACTTCTCAAGAGTTTAGGAGCATTCAAAAAAGGTAACTGGGTTGAACCAGAACCCCCAATCGGACCACCGCAATCGGACCAATTGCCCAAGACCCAAGACCCAAGTTCCAAGTTCCACCGCAATCGGACCAATTGCCCAAGACCCAAGACATAAGTCCCAGACCCAGAGCCCAGGACCAAGGTCCGGGCTCGGGCTCGGATCTGCTCGGCTCCGCCGAAGGCGGACGGGAGAACCCAAGTCCAAGAGCCCGCGTGAGCTTTATTCACACAAATCCCACAACATCCGCTGGCCCACTTGATGTCCACTAATGAAATGTAATCATTTTTAAACTCCCTTCCACATTGACTAACTTTCAATGTGGGATACTCAAAAGATGCACTTAAGCAACCGTTCAACTTCCAAGCATTATTTCTCACTCACCAATAATTTGATTTGAGAAATTAAAAAAACTACGATTAACTACACGACACGTAGATCGAACCTATACAATTCGTTAACTCGAATTTTTGCTGTACCATTAAATTGATTAAATACAATTTACAACAATCCCCCACATGAGTGAGAAACTCAAAAAACGAAAACATGAATACAATACATAGCTCCGTCCTTAAGAGACAATAGAGAATAGGGATAGGTGACTTATGGCCTTGAACCTTCCTTAGTCAATACTACCGAGCATACCGGTGGATTAGTGAACATAATTCTTGAACTATTCCCCTTTGTGTATACTAGACAATAGTACTAACCACTAAGGTCTCAAAATTCTTCCATTTTCACGTTTGTGTCCATTTCTGGCCATGGACAACTTCTTTGAATTCATAAGCATTCAGTAGAAGCGGCCCTCACTTCTCGCTTACATAGGTGATTCTTAAAACCAGCATTCTGTCATACTCAAGTCAAAGACCTGCACAAGAATCATTGAAAATCAGAGATTTATCCTCACCACATGACAGATTAAAACTCTACTTTTGCCGTTAAAGAATAGGGTCGTAAAGTTTTACTTACCCAAACTTTTATAGTTTAGTTTTCCCATTGAACCAAGTTTGTGGGATCTCCACTCATCATGGTTGGGTTTCCACTACAATCATCTTTAAGATGTGGATTTCACTCCCATTCCTTCAAGCAACTTGTACATCTGATCTCGAGCTATGTTTTTAGTGAAAGGATCTGCTAGATTATCTATCGACCTTATGTAGTCAACTGAGATAATCCCAATCGATAAAACATGTCTTACAGTGTTATGTCTCCGACGAATATAGCGAGACTTACCGTTATACAAACCACTTCTTGCCCTTCCAATAGCAGCTTGACTATTGCAGTGAAGCATGACCGGCGGCACGGGTTTCTCCAAACATGGAATATCTTCTAAAAAGTTACGAAGTCATTCAACTTCTTCACCCGCTTTATCCAAAGCGATAAACTAAGATTCCATGGTGGATCGGGATATACATGTCTGTTTAGTGGATCTCCAAGAAACAGCCCCTCCCCCAATTACAAACACATATCCACTTGTTGACAATGAGTCCTTTGTGTCGGATATCCAGTTTGCATCACAGTAACCTTCAAGTACCCTGGGGAATCTACCATAATGTAGTCCAAAGTTTAGAGTATACTTTAAGTATCTCAAAACTCTCACAAGCGCTTTCCAGTGTTCTCCACTTGGGTTGCTTGTATATCGACTCAGTTTGTTTACCGAGCAAGCTAGATCAGGCCTTGTACAGTTATAAATGTGCATCAGACATCCAATGATCCTAGCATAGTCCTTCTGAGCAATAGGATCACCTATGTTCTTACTCAAGTGAACGTTGAGTTCCATATGTGTCTTTGCTGGAAGACTATCGTGTGCATTGAATTTCTTTATCACTTTCTCAATGTAATGAGATTGTGATAAGACAATTCCATCTAGAGTTCTTACGATTCTTATGCCAAGAATAGTGTCAGCAACTCCCAGATCCTTCATGTCAAAATTCCTTTTTAGCATGAGTTTCGTCTCGTTAATCACTTGTAGGTTGCTACCCATGATTAACATATCATCTACATAAAGACATACTATAACGAATCTGTCATAAGTATTCTTAATGTAGACACACTTGTCGCACTCGTTTATCTTGAACCCATTTGACACCATCACTTCGTCAAATTTCAAGTGCCATTGTAAAATTGCTTGTTTCAAGCCATACAAAGACTTAACCAGTTTGCACACCTTTCTTTCTTGTCCATGTTTTACAAAACCTTCAGGTTGTTGCATATAGATTTCCTCTTCTAAATCGCCATTTAGAAAAGCTATTTTTACATCCATTTGGTGAATCTCAAGACTGTGCAAAGCAGCAATCGCTAGAAACACCCGGATAGAGGTAATTCTCGTAACAGGAGAGTATGTATCAAAGAAATCATAACCCTCCTTTTGGAGAAATCCTTTCACAAACAAACGAGCTTTATACTTATCGATTGATCCATCAGCTCTGAACTTTCATTTTAGAATCCATTTACTTCCTAAAGGTTTACAACCTTCAGGTAAATCAGTCAGAATCCACGTATGGTTCTGCATGATCGAATCGATTTCGCTCTGAACAACCTCCTTCCAAAACGAACTATCAGTCCGAGAGAAAGCTTCTTTTAATGAAGCTGGTTCTTCATCCAACATGAAATCCACATAGTCAGGACCAAAATCCTTTCTACTTTAGCTCGAGTGCTTTTTCTAGGAGTTAGAGCTTCAACTTCTGAACCAGGTCGTTTACGAGACTTTGGTTCAACCCCCACAAGTTCTTGACTTGTAGTTCCTTCAGCATTACCAGTGTTTGAACTGGAAGTAGCTTTATCCTTACAAGGATAGATATCTTCAAAGAATATCGCATTCCTTGACTCAATGGTAGTTCCGACAATCATGTCCGGAACATCTGACCTATGAATGATAAATCGATAGGCGATACTGTTTAGTGCATAACCAATAAAAACACAATCAACCGTTTTGGGTCCGATTGTCACTTGCTTCGGTAGAGGAACTTCTACCTTCGCTAAACACCCCCACACTTTGAGGTATTTATAATAAGGTTTCCTTCCTTTTCACAACTCATAGGGAGTTTCGTCCCTACCTTTAAGTGGAATTTTATTGAGGATATAGTTTGCCGTTAAAACAGATTCCCCCCACATGTTCTGAGGTAACTCAGAACTAATCAACAACGCATTCATCATCTCTTTCAAAGTACGATTCTTACGTTCTACAACCCATTCGATTGAGGTGCATACGGAGCTGTAGTTTGATGAATTATGCCACTTTCGTTGCACAACTCCTCAAACGGAGCTACGTATTCCCCTCATCTATCGCTTCAGATAGATTTGATTTTGCAGTTAAGTTGGTTTTCGGCTTCGTTTTTGAAGTTCTTGAAAGCTTCAATAGCCTCATCTTTACCTCTCAAAAGATAAAGGTAACAGTACCTTGTGCAATCATCAATAAAAGTAATAAAATACTTTTTGCCACCTCTAGTTTGTACAAACTTCAAATCACATACATCCGTGTGAATTAATTCTAGAGGTGTCGTGCTCCTTTCTACCGATTTAAACGGTAACTTAGTCATTTTTGGTTCTACACAAATTTCACACTTACTTTTAATAATAAATTTATTTGCCTTAAGTAAATTGAGATTTGACAAACGTTTTATTGCATTTAGATTAACGTGGCCTAATCTACAATGCCATAAACTGGAGCACTCAGTCAAGTAAGAGGAATCAGAAGCAATTTTATTAATGATAGGTTTTGGGCGTATAGCCATTACACTTAGTTTGAACAGTCCATCTGTAAGGTAACCCTTAACCAGAGGTGTTCCAAACTTAGACATTACAAACTTATTAGCCTCAAATACAAGTCTAAAGCCACGACTAACTAGTATTGAACCAGAGACTAAATTCTTCCGGATGTTCGGAACGTGCAGCACCTCATTCAGAGTGATCTCCTTTCCAGAAGTCATTTTGAGGACAACTGAGCCAACACCTGCAACTTGCGAAGACGCTTGGTTTCCCATGTTCAACTTCCTTCCCTCACAGGGATGGTATTTGGAGAACAAGCTTCGGTCTGCACACACATGGGCAGTTGCAGCAGTATTGATGAGCCATTGACCACAGTTCTCGACCATGTTAGCTTCCTCAGTGATAACTGCAATGAGATCATCACTAGTTAGCTCTCTCTTGGCTAAGTGAGCACTCGGCTTGGACTTCTTTTTCTTTGGCTTGCGACAGTCCTTAGACCTGTGTCCAGGTCTTCCACAATTGAAGCAGTCGTCGATGAACTTCTGAGAAGAAGAAGCTTTCTTCTTTGCGTTGCCAGGATGTGGCCTCTTCTTTGAGTTGTCTCATCGTTCAAGTAGGTTCACCCGAGGTTCAACTGAACTTTTCGAATTCTGGTACTGAACTTGAACTTCGGACTCAATTCGTACCTTCCGGATAACATCTTCAAGAGACATCGCCTTTCGTTTGTGCTTGAGGTACGTCTTGAAGTCTTTCCAGTTCGGTGGAAGTGACACGGACTAAAATAATCATACGTGAAATTATGTGATAAATGTGACTATTTGTGGAAAGCGACCTCATTTCCTAGAGAGGGTTTACCCCTGGGAGGTGGGCGAGCTGTGATAATTGGAGTGGATTGTTTTGTGAAGAGTAGCGACCTGTAGTATGGGGATGACTTTTCATACAGGGTCGCGACCTCTTGTAATTTGGGCCGAGTATTTGAGCCCGTTTGTGGGTTTGATATACGTGAATTATTATGGGCCTGGTGGGCTATATGCCCCAGCCTAATTGGGATATCTATGGAGAAGTTTGTTGTTTATGGGAACTTGCCATGTATGAGGAGTCGTAATTGAGAGTCGATTGTGGAATCCTGGTGTGAATGGAATTCTTGTTATGAAAGGTAACCCTAGATATTGGGAATCTTCTCCTATCCCTATAAAAGGAGCCCTTGGCTTCTTTCTTAAAGGTTAATGCTTATTTTACGCATTTATTATCTGTGTGCACTAATATTATCAAGAGAGAAGAAGTGTGTTTTTCGCTTATTAACTTAAGCGTCGGAGGACCTTAACGGGCTCGAAATCCGGCCCATTCTAGGCGTTGTTTTGCAGGATCGGCGAGGTCGCTGTGACGATTGCGGATATTCTGGAGGTCGCTGTGTCACATTTGGAGTTCATCTAGGTCACTGATCTCTATTTTTGAGGTTAGTACCCCCTTTATTTGGTAATTCAACTTTTGGACTCATCAAATTGGCGCCGTCTGTGGGAAAGAGAGTCATCGAGTCTTTGAGCGAAAGGCGTGAGAAATTGCACAAACAAAACATGAAGGAGAAGAACATAACACCAAAAGTTTTGGATTACGGATCCGGGTCCAACAATAAGAAGAAAAAGAATAGATTCATACATCTTGGCGGAAAAGATGTCCCAGGGGAGGAGCAGGAGTACCCTCGCATGGGCCCTCTGATTCGAGATGCGGGCAATACGCCTCCACCTTCTCCTAAAAAATAAGTTGGGAGGGGGCTGGCGGAAGAAGTGGAGAAGCAAACGCCTGGGATAGAACCATAAAAATCGATCCCCGAGGCAACAGGAGGGGGAAATCCATCGAAGGAAGTACCCGATCAGGGCAAGAAGGGATTCTTAGAGGGGCTTATGGACTTCGTATCTGTTGAAAAGCAGGAGGAGTTGCTTAAATATTTGGAGTGCGAGCTGAGCAAGGGGAAGGATAAGAGCGAGAAGTTAAACGTTGATAAAGAGGGCGAGTCAACGGTTGGAGAGGAGAAGAAGAAGAAGGGGCTTGGCAAGAGAAAGAAAGGAGACATCTCTAGTTCCTCCTCATCCATAGATTCTCGTGTTCACACGCGGAGGGGAATAAAACTAAGGCGAGATCGTTACAAGGGTAGAGGTCGCAAGCATCACAAGGGAGATAGTGAGAGCAATACCCCTACCTCAGACTCGAGTAGTGACTCTGGGGGGAGGTCGCGGAAAGGTGGCAGAGGTCTTAAGGGGAGAAGAGAAGAGAGCGAGGTGGGGCCACACACTAAGGCCTTCCGAGAGTTGCAGGAGGCCATGCTGAAATTGCAGAAGCGGATGGATGGAGAAAGGTTGGAAGGGGAGGAAGAGCATCCCTTTTCACAGGAGATGATGCACGCAGCGATGCCTCGAAATTATAAGGAGTTAGACTTCCAGTACCGGGGAACGACTGATCCAGTTGCACACTTGCAGCTGTTTGAAAACGCGAGGATGATGCATAACTATACAGGGGCTGTGGAATGTCGAGCCTTTGTGTCCACCCTGAGGGGGATTGCACAGAATTGGTTTTACCAACTTCCGAGCGGTAAAATTACGAGTTATCAGGTGTTGCGAGCTGCCTTCCTGAAGCAATTCTCTAGCGTCAGGCAGAGCGTGAAGACAGCCCAATCGCTCTTCACAATGGTGCAGCGACCTGACGAGACACTGAAACAGCACGTCAATAGATTTACCAATGCTACTCTGGAGGTCCCTACCGCCACGGATGAGATGAAAGCCGGGGCTTTGCATCAAGGTTTAAGGAGGGAGGATTTGCGGAGGTCGCTGGTAAAGAAAGAAGCTCGCACGTACGATGAAGTTCTCGCGAGATGTCATAAATACGTGCAGGTAGAAGAGGAAGAGGAAGAACACCGACTGCGTTTCGGTAGAGAGGTCGCGAGCGCGAGGGAAAGAGTGCCTGAGAGAGAACCAAGGAGGGAGCATAGAAGAGGTATACGCGGACTCTTGGCCTCAAATGCCGGGGTCAGTGCGGGACAGGAACCAGGTATGAAAATATGGAGGGAGGAGGATTTCACACCATTAGCCATACCACAAGCTAAGGTGTTTGGTGTCATGGAGCGCTCAGTACCTGATCTAATACAGTGGCCGGAGGATCGCACGCCCGTCCCAACACATCCAAAGACTGTCTCCTTTTGTCGATTCCATAACAATTACGGGCATTTCACGGAAAAATGCCGACATCTCAAGGAGGAGATAGAGAGACTTATAAGGGCAGGGCATCTAAAGGAGGTAATCTACAAAGAGAAGGAGCCGAGCGAGCAGAGGAGGATGTTGCCTCCACCCCCACCGGGATGCCCACCTCCTGCGCAGGTCGCGAGACAAGGGCATCGGAGAAACCAGGAGTTCGGAGGGTCCCGAGGAAATAAGGGGAGGGTAAATATGATTTCGGGGGGCCCAACGGATGGTGATTCCAATAATGCGCGCAAGAAGCATTTAAAATCAGCTCGCAATAAAACATGGGAGGTCGCTAGCGTTAGTAGGCAGCCACAGGTGATTGGGCCAGTCATATCTTTTGGCCCCAATGATAGGCGTGGACTGCAGGAGGATCATAATGACGCCCTGGTGATTGAGGCAGGGATAGCGGGCTATGAAGTTAGCAGGATCTTTGTGGATAATGGGAGTTCGGTAAACATTATTTATACAGATTGCCTTGAGCAGTTGGAGGTGGATAAGAGGGTGCGATCTGTGAATACACCTATCTATGCGTTTAATGGGGCACAGGTAAATACGGAAGGAGAGATAACGTTACAAGTAGTGTTGGGAAAGGGCGTGAGCCGAATGGAGAAAGACTTGAAGTTTTTGATTATCCGGGGGAGGTCGGCCTACAATGTGATATTGGGGCGACCTGCCCTTAATGCATTTTAGGCTGTAACATCGACCTATCATATGAGTATAAAATATCCGGTAGGTGACAAGGTAGGGGAGGTCATCGCCGAGCAACAGGTCGCA
Organism: Phtheirospermum japonicum; assembly: GCA_014905375.1. Lineage (NCBI taxonomy): Eukaryota > Viridiplantae > Streptophyta > Magnoliopsida > Lamiales > Orobanchaceae > Phtheirospermum > Phtheirospermum japonicum. The sequence goes on along the minus strand of BMAC01000099.1, from coordinate 1,597,098 downwards.
AGGTCTTGTTACCAAATGGCGGTCAGAAGAGGATTGATGGAGAATAAACGAGAGAGAGAGATGGTGAACGGCCGGAAGGGATACTTAGCGCGAAAAAAATAAAAGAACAAGAGACCTCTCTCCAGCCGAATGAAGAATTAATGGAGATCTCCTTAGAGGAGGACCGGCTAGAATATATTACAAAGATAGGTACCCTGCTATCTGACGCATTAAAAGATGAGATGGTTAGTTTGCTAAGAGAATTTCGAGATGTATTTGCATTTGGGGAGAAGGAGTTGACTGGGGTATCACCAGAGGTCACACAACATCATTTGAATGCGGACCCAGAGGCTAGACCTATAAAACAAAAAAGGAGGCATTTCGGGCCCGAGCTCGATAAGATCATTGAGGAGGAGGTGCAGAAGCTATTAAAAGCTGGACATATCAGGGAGATTCAGTACCCTGAGTACTTGTCCAATGTTGTGATGGTACCAAAGCTGGAGCAGAAGTGGAGGATGTGCATAGACTTTCGAGATTTGAACAAGGCCTGTCCTAAAGATCATTATCCTTTGCCAAGAATTGATCAATTGGTGGACTCTACCTCCGGATGCGAGCTGTTGAGTATGATGGATGCTTCGCAGGGATACCATCAGATACCTCTTGCCAAAGAAGACCAGCCTAGAGTGAGTTTCGTCACTTCAACCGGTACATATTATTTTGTACCCATGCCTTTTGGATTAAAAAATGCGGGGGCGACCTACCAAAGGCTAGTGGATCGTATGTTTAAAGACCTGTTGGGGTCTACCATGGAGGTCTATGTTGATGACATGCTGGTTAAGAGCAGGCGAGCTGAAACGCATGTGGACGACCTGAGGAAGACATTTCTCATATTACGGCAGTACGGGATGAAGCTCAATCCGAAGAAATGTGCGTTCGGTGTGAGATCGAGGAAGTTTTTGGGGTATATGGTAACAGAGCGGGGAATCGAAGTCAATCCTGAGAAAGTGCGAGCTGTTATGGAAATGCCTCATCCCCGTACCGTGCGAGAGGTACAGATATTTACAGGTAGGATGGCAGGTCTTAGCCGATTTATTTCCAGGTCGGCGGAGCGAGGTGTCCCCTTTTTCAGGGCGCTTCGAAAGGGATCCCGATTTGAATGGACGAAGGAGGCAGCGGATGCCTTTGAGGAGTTGAAAAAGTACTTAGCAGAAATACCGCTGCTGACTAAACCCCTGCCGGGAGAAGAGCTGATTTTATATGTATCGGTGGGTGAGGTCGTTGTGAGTTCGGTGCTGATAAGAGAGTAGGACGGCGTGCAAAAACCTATCTATTATATTAGCAGGATGTTGCGGGGTGCGGATTTGAAGTACACCGAGCTCGAGAAAGGAGGTTTCGCGCTAGTTACCACTGCAAGAAAGCTGCAACCTTATTTTCTAAGCCACAGAGTGAAGGTGCGTACTAACTTGGCTTTGAAAAAAGTTTTGGGCAATCCAAGTGTGTCTGGGCATTTGGTGAAGTGGGCAGTGGAGCTCAGCGAGTATGACGTGGTGTATGAGCCCAGGACCGCTATCAAAGCACAAGTATTAGCGGACTTTTTGCAAGAAATGACAAAACAGGTCGATGAAGAGATAGAGCTGAAAGCGTGGACCTTATACACTGATGGTTCGACCATGGCGTCAGGGGCAGGGTTAGGCGTCGTATTAACTAGCCCGGAAGGAGAGAATTTGGAGTTTGCAATTAAGTTGGGGTTTAAGGCATCCAATAATGAGGCTCAGTACGAGGCTGTGTTACAGGGAATCAAGATGGCTAACGAGTTGGGAGCTAGGAGATTGTGGGCGTATACTGATTCCCAACTAGTAGTTCGGCAGTTTGATGGTTCTTTTGAAATTAGAGAGGAGCGTATGGCAATGTATTTTGGGAAATTGCGAGAGGAAGCAGCTCACTTTGAAGAATTCACATTGGAACATTTACCGCGAGCTGAAAATACACGGGCGGATCAGCTCGCCCGAATAGCAGGAGCATTAATGACCTGTGATACTCGAAGGGTCACGTTGATGCAGTTGGATGGTAGCAGTATTGAGAGAGGAGTAGAGGTCATGGAGATCGAGGACAAGGACGATTGGCGTGGGCCCATTTGGGATGTTCTGCTCAAAGCACAGGAAGGTGTGGAGAGATTAAACACAAAAGATGCTAGAGTCGCAGCTCGCTTCTGTGTGATGAATGATGAACTATATAAGAGGTCGCGATTTAGACCTCTTCTGACGTGTTTGGCAAAAGAACGAGGGATAGAGGTGCTAAAAGAAATACATGAGGGATACTGTGGGGATCATGCGAAGGGGAAGGCACTAATGAACATCACATTGCGAGCAAGTTTCTTTTGGCTTGGGATGAAGGCTATGGCCGGCGAGCTAGTCCGAACTTGCGAGAAGTGCGAAAATCATGGTTCGATTATTCATATACCAGCCGAGGAGATGATGGTGATGAGATCGCCTTGCCCGTTCGCGCAATGGGGGATTGATATTGTGGGTCCCTTTCCAAGAACCCCGAGTAATAAGGAGCATTTGGTGGTGGCCATTGATTATTTCACCAAGTGGGTGGAAGCTGAGGCCGTCACGGGAACTACCGAACAACATATAATGGATTTTCTTTTTGATAATATATTTTGCAGGTTTGGAGTACCGCGAATCTTGGTTTCGGACAATGGGACCCAGTTTAATGGGCGAAAGATGCAGAAGTGGTGCAAGGATATGGGGATGAAGCAACGTTTTGTTTCTGTGGCGCACCCGCAGGCTAATAGACAAGTTGAGGTCACTAATCGGATAATTGTGCAGGGACTTAAGCTGCGATTGGAGAAAGCAGGCGGACTTTGGGAAGACGAGCTCGCGTCTGTCCTCTGGGCCTATCGAACGACTCCCCGAACTTCCACGGGGGAAACACTATTTAGTTTGGTTTATGGAATGGACGCGGTCATTCCTGCTGAGATAGTCGGGGAATCACAACGACTTTTGGCGTTCGATGTGGAAGAAAATGAGAGGCTAGCTCGCGGAGCTATTGAAACGATTGATGAGATACGAGATAGAGCTGCAGCTCGGGTGGAATGATATAAACAACGAGTGCAGGTTGCCTTTAATAAACACGTTAAACACCGTCGGTTTCAGGTCGGTGATTTAGTTTGGAAGAGAGCTGATGCCTTGAAGGCGACCAAGAAATTAGAGCCGAACTGCATTGGGCCATTCAATGTAGTTAAAGTGCTGCGAGGAGGGGCATACATTCTCGAGACTGCGAAAGGAAAGGTCTTACCACGAAGCTGGAATGTGTGCCATTTGAAGAAGTATTATGCATAGATGGGGCGCGGGAGGAGGTAACTCTGAACCGGAGGGCACTTCTCCCGCATGAAGATCGTTTGAAGAAAAAGTTGTTGTTTGAGGTGGGAGAGGGTAACTCTGGGCCGGAGGGCACCTCTCCCGACCTCGGGATTTATGTTAAGTTGTTGTTTGGGGTGGGAGAGGGTAACTCTGGATCGGAGGGCACCTCTCCCGACCTCGGGATTTATGTTGTTGTTGTTTGGGGTGGGAGAGGGTAACTCTGGACCGGAGGGCACCCCTCCCGACCTGGTGATTTATGGTTGTAAGAATAAGTGGTTGTATGTTTTCGGTGGGAGAGGGTAACTCTGGACCGGAGGGCACCTCTCCCGACCTGGTGATTTATGAATAAGTGGTTGTATGTTTTTGGAGGGAGAGGGTAACTCTGGACCGGAGGGCACCTCTCCCGACCTGGCGACCTTAATGATTTGGTGTTTTTGTAAGTACATATGGTGCGGGAGAAGGTAACTCTGGACCGGAGGGCACTTCTCCCGACCAGGCGAGTTGTTCAGAAAGTTGATTAATACAATGAATAAAGTTATGAGAAGTTCTTTATGATTGAGTTTTACAAATGCTTGTGATACGGGCAGAGGATAAATCCTGCCAGATTATGTTACTCTTAATAATTCYGACGCTTCCATTAGGTCGAGGAGTGTTTAATTCCGACGCTCTCATTAGGTCGACGATTATTTACAACCCTTGATATTTTGAATAAGATTGTGTTTGCATATGGCCAAGAAGGAAGTATACTCTGATAATTTTCTCGAGTTATTAAGTTGAAAGTTATTGTGTATTTTGTGTTTGTTTGACAGTAATTACGCTCATGGCAAGCTAATATGATGATGCTCTTGGCAAGCTGGTATGATTATGTGACGAGCTCATATAATTTCTATTTGATATGAGTAAAATATTGTGATTGAATTAATAGTGTTTGCGATAATGATATATTGATGGTATTTGAAGCATAACATAATTAAGAATGTCTGAGTATATAAATAAGCGAGCTAAAAGTTATACGTTGATTAAGCAGTCTTCTCAGGCACAGGAGCAAGACTTGAGGGCGCAGGCTCGGGGGTTGTGGTGGTGACGCCGCTAGACTCGGGCGCGGGATCAGAGAGTAGGTCTTCTAAGGGCGTTTGCAGCTCGCCATGTACTCCCGCGGCCAAAGCTGCTTGACTCTGACAACGTAACCACCACTTCGTGTAGATGGACTATTTCCAGTCACCCTTAAAGAAGCTGAAGGGGGTCATTTTGTTAATGATGGCCTCGGCGTTCGGAGTATATGAGACGTTTAGCTCAGCCACCTCTCCCATGATAATTTTTGCAGCCTCGGCAAGCCACTCGACGGCACCACGAGCCATTAAATCGAATTATATCGATGAGTTTTCATAAGCCTTGATTAGCTCTTAACGGTATGCATCGATAAACTTTTGGCCATTTTCACTGAGGAGGAATGTTCTCTGACCCTCGGAAATGCCCTCTTCGCGAGCTGTTTTGAGTAGCTCAGATTGTTTTTGTTGCTGAAGAGTGAGCTCCTCAGTCTTTTGGGCGAGCTCTTCGGTCTTTTGCGCGAGCTCCCCAGTCTGTTTGTTTAGCTCGCTGCTCAAGCGTGCCGTCTCATCCTTCAGACTGTTGTTCTGACTGATGGAAACTGCCAGCTTTTCGTCATAAGCTTTCACCCTTTGGAGCGCTTTGTCTAGCTCCCCCTGTGTTAGTGATAGTTGCCTGGTCTGCTGTTCAGCTCGAGTTGTTAGCTCGTCAATGGTTTGCTGCAGATCGGCCCCTGTTGAGCGAGCTACGAACTCCTCCGAGAACTTAGCAAACAAGGGTTCCAACTGTTGAAGTGCTTGCTCGCGAAGAAGAGTTTTAACATCTGCGGCTGTGTCCAATTTCGCCAGCACTTTGCTCAAATTCGCAGTGCTAGCAGAGGCTGTCGGCAGTCCTTTCTGGAGGCGACGCTTTTTTGTTTTTGGAGGGCTGGGGCTTGGACTTCGAGCTTTCGAATCCTGCGCTTTGGGACTGTTGGAGACGTTCGGCAGAGGTCGCTTGCCCTTCTTATTTCGGAGGACCAGCTGTACCTCCTTCTCTTCATCGTCGACCGGTTCAGGTGTTGGTCGAGGGGCTTTTTCAGTGTTGCTGGAGATGGGGGCGGCGCGAGCTGTGGAAGAAGTAGCTTGCTTCTTCTTTTCTTCGGGGAGAGCAGCTGCGCAGGAATTGATGAAGGAAACTGAAAGTAGAGAGAGTATGTTATAATTTTATTTTAGTACATATGAATGAATATAATTGCGAAACCTACAATACCCACCGAATTCACGTTTAGAAATGGCAAGATCCGGCTCCACCGGGCGAGAGTCAATGCCCGCGTAACGGAACATGGCGGAGCGGTCGGTGATGAGAGCCAGGTCGAAGGGATGTCGGCTCCATTCCACGAGCTGGTCAAAATATTTCTGGTATAGTAGGGGGTCTCCTTTGAGGGTTGTTGGTTTGATTTGGGGAGGAGTGTGATCTTTCAGCTCGGTTATAAAAGGCCAAGCTTCAGTATTATGAATGAAGAAAAAGTTTCTCTTCCATTCGTGGACTTTATTGGGGGGACTAGTAAGGAATTTAGGTCGCCCTAAGCGATAGGAGAGATAGAAGGAGTTTTGTTGATATTTTACTTGGAAACAATAATGAAAGAAACCAGGGTCGGCACGGGCATTGTAATATTTACAGAGCAAAAGGTACCCGGCCAGGTACTTCATGGAATTGGGAGTCAGTTGAAGAAGTGATATGTTATACATGTTAGAAATTTCAACATAGAATGGGTGAGCAGGGAATCTAAATCCTGCTACCAATAATGAATCAAATAATGTAATGTGATTAGGAGGAGGTCGCATGGGGTCGGCATGCGGGCTGTCGGGTAAAACCATTTTGGCAGTGAGAGGAAGGTTGAGGATACGTTTAAATTGTTCCAGCTTTTTTGGGTCAGGAAGTAGCCAATAATTGTGTTTGACTTCTTTGGTTGTTAAGGATGATGAGGGTAGGTCGTCGAAAGAGAGGGATTCATCCACGGTTACAGGATTCTCTCGGAAGTGTGCGGTGGATGCGGGATTCCTCAATGCATGAAGAGGAATGCCTTCTGGGATAAGGGGAACCTCAGGGGTAAGAAGGAGGGGGTCGCCAGAAGGATTGTTGACTATGGTTTGGGCTCGAAGTTCTTCCCATGAGACATCACCCTCTGGCTCGTCGCGTAGGCCAGAGGAGGGTAATGCTAAGGGTTTTGGCCTTTGCTCGATAATGAAGGGGTTTTCAACGAGATCGGAATCGGGAGAAAGAGATTGGGTCAAGGGGTTATTGTCGGATGTGGCTGATGATTGTTTCATGACAGATATTTTCAGAGGGAGATAACACAGCAAATAAGCATAACTCAGCAGATGCAGTTGAAATTTAAACATATAATTAAATTTGAAAAAGAATCTGGGGACTTACACATATTGACGAGCTTGCAGATCGCTGGTAAGCGGCGAGTTAACGGTGGATCCTTGAGTAATGGCGATGTGGCGAGTTTTTTTTGCAGAGCGACAATGGTGGAAATTTTAGTTGAGATGGAGTAAAATGGTGAATTGGGGAGACGAGACGGTTTTGCATGGGGAGACGGAAAAGATGATGTGACAGATAGGAGCGGGACTAATTAGGGTTTGCAAAGGGAATGTTTTGGGCCTTTAATTCTTGGGCCCACTGAACTTATTATATGCCGAGATTTTAAGATTGCGCCGCGTGGCGGGCCGCATTTAATGAAGCGTCAGTGGGATGAGGCAGAAAGAAGGAAGGCGTGTTTTGACTTTAAGGTTTTGTTATGATTATGGGCTTACATTTTTGAGGTCGGCTGGTACAGTGATTTCCAGGTCGCTTTATGAAAAAGAAGGTTGAGCTCGTAATGATGCATCTCGTGTGCCACCTAAGTTGTTGCACTTGGGGACTTATGATTACTTTTGAGAAGAGAGCTCGATACCTTTTAGGTCGCGTGAACATGTTGCGACCTGTCATAGCTCGGTTTGTTGAAATTGGGTGATTCTGATGCGAGCTTTAGTACGATGCATTGCTGTTTCGTTTGTGTGCTTGTTAATACTTTTGAAATTTTGTGTTTACATGTCCTACCTGATTTCATACCTCAATCAGCTAGAACATGGGGGACTAGCTGATACGGACTAAAATAATCATACGTGAAATTATGTGATAAATGTGACTATTTGTGGAAAGCGACCTCATTTCTAGGGAGGGTGTACCCCTGGGAGGTGGGCGAGCTGTGATAATTGGAGTGGATTGTTTTGTGAAGAGTAGCGACCTGTAGTATGGGGATGACTTTTCATACAGGGTCGCGACCTCTTGTAATTTGGGCCGAGTATTTGAGCCCGTTTGTGGGTTTGATATACGTGAATTATTATGGGCCTGGTGGGCTGTATGCCCCAGCCTAATTGGGATATCTATGGAGAAGTTTGTTGTTTATGGGAACTTGCCATGTATGAGGAGTCTTAATTGAGAGTCGATTGTGGAATCCTGGTGTGAATGGAATTCTTGTTATGAAAGGTAACCCTAGATATTGGGAATCTTCTCCTATCCCTATAAAAGGAGCCCTTGGCTTCTTTCTTAAAGGTTAATGCTTATTTTACGCATTTATTATCTGTGTGCACTAATATTATCAAGAGAGAAGAAGTGTGTTTTTTTGCTTATTAACTTAAGCGTCGGAGGGCCTTAACGGGCTCGAAATCCGGCCCGTTCTAGGCGTTATTTTGCAGGATCGGCGAGGTCGCTGTGACGATTGCGGATATTCTGGAGGTCGCTGTGTCACATTTGGAGTTCATCTAGGTCACTGATCTCTATTTTTGAGGTTAGTACCCCCTTTATTTGGTAGTTCAATTTTTGGACTCATCAGGAAGCTTATCAATCATGGCAGCTGCCGTGAAAGCATCCGGAAGAACCATCCCCTCGGGTGTGGACGTCATTCACCAGCATTTGAAACTTTTGAACTTGTTCCATAACCGGGCGAGAATCAACCATCTTGTAGTCCATGAAATTCGTGACTACAAATTTCCTAGTTCCAGCCTCGTCGGAATTGTACTTCTTCTCAAGTGCCCTCCAGATCTTCTTGGAGGTCTTTACGTCCGAGTAAACATTACTCAGGCTATCTTCTAGTCTACTTAAGAGAAAGCCTTTACACAGATAGTCACCGTTGTGCCAATTATCGTAGGCAGCACGAACAGTGAAACTGGTCTCGGACTCATCCGAGGTAGGTGGTTTGTCTTTCTTCACGAAGTTAGCGAAACCAAGCATCGTGAGGTAGAACAACATCTTTTGTTGCCACCTCTTGAAGCCTTCCCCATTGAATTTTAGAGGCTTCTCCACGGCGGGCATGATCCATGAGGAGTGCATCGGCGCGGTCATTGTTGGAATAAAGGTTCCCATCATACCCGTTGAATGGGTAACGAAAGAGTACGTCGGCGGAGCCATTGCGAACATGCTTGGACCGAGGTTCCCATCATCACAGTTGAAGATGACACATTTTGGACCGAAGTCCCCATCCCATAAGGGAATGATCCAGCAGCCGAAGCAGTGGCTGAAAACATACTTGGAACCGTAGTTCCCGTCATCCCAGAAGGATGGATCACAGCCGAAGCTGACACAGTTTGGACCGAAGTCCCCATCCCATAAGGGAACAGTCCAGCAGCCGAAGCTGTGCCCGAGTTCGAGTTGGTTGCCCAGAAGCACCTCGACAGTGTCTCCAGGAGGGTGTAGATTGTTCCTTGGTTGAGGAGGAAGTCAGCATGACTCATGTTCGTGTTTGGCGTAGAAGCGCCAATCGTCGAGGTGTTCGTGACTGCAGGGGCAGTGGTCATCGTCGAAATGGTGGAGGTAACGGCAGGAGCAGTCGAACTGATCGGAGAGCTTAAGGTCGACATTTTTCCAATTAGGGATATTAAAATAATAGATTAAAAATTACAAATATTTCGTCTTGCGATTGTAAGAAATATAACTTTGAGCACAAACAGGGAATGTAACAAAATATCTCAAAAACTAGAAAAAATAGAAATTATAAACCGTAATTCGAGTCGAGAATAATCTCTGTCCGCAAGACGAAATAGCCCCGGTAGTGGCCTTCGGTTTTGGCTATTCGTCTCCAAAGATGAAACGACTTCGTCTCTGGTATTACAACACTGAAAATACCAGAGCTCCGGCGAACTGGATGAAAACGGACTGAACTACGTAAAGAAATATGCAGAAAATATGTGTATGAAATATGCTGGGAGTTCTCTGATTTTTTCAGGTGAATTCTCGTGTTGTTTCAGGTGCGAAATGAACTGGAGCCTCTCACCCTTATATAGGGGTTCCAGCGGGAGGTAACAGCCTGCTTAATGACGTTCTTAAAGGCGTCATTAAGTCATTCAAACAGTCAGCCTCAGTCAGCATGAACCTGGACAGGTTCAGCGTGCATATGCATTGCATGTTTGAATTCGTACGTTTGGAAACTTTAGAACGGTCAGGTAGCCGTTTTCGTAATGGTCAAAAGTTCAAAAGACTTCTCAGAAGTTTAGGAGCATTCAAAAAAGGTAACTGGGTTGAACCAGAACCCCCAATCGGACCAATTGCCCAAGACCCAAGTCCCAAGGCCCAGAGCCAAGGTCCAAGGTCCGGGTCCGAGACCGGGACCGGGACGGGGCTCGGGCTCGGATCCGCTCGGCTCCGTAATCAGCTTCGCCGAAGGCGGACGGGCGAACCCAAGTCCAAGAGCCCGCGTGAGCTTTGTTCACACAAATCCCACAATACCTGCTGACCCACTTGATGTCCACTAATGAAATGTAATCATTTTAAACTCCCTTCCACATTGACTAACTTTCAATGTGGGATACTCAAAAGATGCACTTAAACAACCTTTCAACTTTCAAGCATCATTTCTCACTCACCAATAATTAGATTTGAGAAATTTAAAAAACTATGATTAACTACACGACACGTAGATCGAGCCTATACAATTCGTTAACTCGAATTTTTGCTGTACCATTAAATTGATTAAATATAATTTACAACAAAAAGTTGGCTAGGGGTACAGAAATATAGTTTGATACAAGTATGGGCAGTGGTATATTACGGATTTTGAATTTGAGGGTTCAAATACACACACACACACAGGGATGTTCAAAACACTTTTACAAAATCAAACTTAAGGTTTTTTGTGTGCTTTTGTAATTTTCAAAAAGTTATTTTTTTTAAATTATAATTAATCTAAATCCTACAAGTCTTGCTTAGGATACAATGCTTTACAGGAACTGGGTTCTCAGCTTTATTCAAAAAGATCAGATTTATAAGCCAGTTCCCATGCTTGGCAGTTGAAAGGTGGATTCCCTTGACTGGTCTTTTAGGTCTTCTTATCCAGCAGGACACTTTCATCTTGCTTTAGCACCTGTTGATCTGTGATCAACGATATTATTCCTATAAAGATTTGACCAAATTCATTTTAATTATGACAATTACTTGTATGAGATCGGTCTCACACTATGAGGCCACTTTTTACGATACTCATCTGCACAACTCACCCGCTGCCCGACCCTCCCACCTTTAAAGATAACCCTAACTATAAAAGAAAAAAAAAACTCATAATCTCACACACTCATGCTGCCCCACTCTCCATATGACTCTCTCTTTCGTCACACACACCGGCCGCCACCATCCAACGGTCATCGGTGGCGGAAATAAAAAATAAACATATCATTTGAATCATCTATGTGTTCTCATTCTAAATTCTACCTTGGATTTATGATTGAATATTTCGATCGACGTGGATTGTAGGTCAAAATTTTGATCCGTCAACTTTCACCTTAGATCTACGATGATTTATAAGACTAAAATCAAATCGGCCACTACTGTTCAACTCTCATCGCGGAAATCTACAATATTACCAAGAATCTTTTTTAAATGGTGCCAAAATTGGCGCTGATAACGGTGGGCCTTTTATTTCTCATAACTCTATCTCTCTTTTCTACCATTGTTGATGTATCTACGTGGTGATGGTGGAAGTGTGTGTCGTGTGTAGGTAGTGATACGTGGTGTGTGTTTTAATTTGTATTTCGGTACTACTATAATTATTTGATGTTGTTGGAGACGTTGTGTTGGTTATGTGGGTGAATGATAAGCATAGGGTGGCTTGTGATATGGATGGTTTAGAAACAAATGCTTGATTCATTTTTTAATTGAGAAATTAATGTTTCGATGGTGTAATTTTTCTTGTTAATGTTCTATCTTTAATTTTATTAATTTTGTTTGTGCTTTTTTTTAAAATTTCTGAAATTCTGAATTGCGTATGAAGATTTTGGTATGTGAACTATGTTTGATGTATATACAAAAGTGAGGGTTTTGACTAGGGTGGGCGTGGTGATTAGGATTTGAATTGTCGGTGATATAGTCGGAGAAAATATGTTATCATTTGATTGTAAAATTGTGATTATATATATACATGTATTATAAATTGTGCTAAAGATATCACAAGTTAAACTAAAAGTATCATGATTTGTAAAAATATCACTTCAAAGTATTATAGTAATGAGTAAAAGTATTATAAATTGTATTAAAAGTATCACAAAATTAGCTTAAAGTTTCACAAATTCATGTAAAAGTATTACAATTTAATATGATATTTATACATTAATATATTAAAAATCACAATAATGTATCGCAAAATTAGTTAAAAGTGTCATAATTTGAGTTAAAAATATTTTAATTTACATTCAAATATTGTATATTATACTCCTATATGGAGAATTAAAAGTTATTATAAAAGTATCACAAATTTAATTTAAAAGTATCACAAAGGTAATAGTAATAGTATAATTATGTAAAAGTATCACAAAAGGCAGTAAAAGTATCACAACTTAAGTTAAAAGTATCAAAGTTTGTAGGTGCAATACTGTATATTATAGGTCTTTATCGAGTATTACAAAATACAGTACAATGTACAAGTATTATAAAACATGCGATACTTTTGCTATATTTTGTGATACGCGATCAAACTTTTGTAATACTTTTAATTATTTAAGTGCAATAGGCATATATATAAGGAAAAAACAAAATTATAGAAATATGTGATATCTTAACTATATTTTATAATAATTTAACAGTATTTTATGATACTTTAATTTTTGTAAATTAAAAAAAAAAGATGTAAAAATATAAAATATAACATGTGTTACTTTTACTCAATTTTGTGATAGTTGAATTTGTGATACTTCAAACTGAGTTTGTTATACTTTTAGTTTTTAACTTTTTGTTGAGTTTGATACTTTTAGCTAGTTTTGTAATACTTAAAACTGAGCAGATTTTGAAAAACAAATTTGGTATAATATATATATATATATATATATATATATATATATATATATATATATATATATATATATATAACCATTTATCTTGCACAAAATCGAATTAAAATAAAATCAGAAATAGCATATAGATCGATAAAAAAAACACAAATATATATATATATATATATATATATATATATATATATATATATATATATATATATATATATATATATTGAATTGGCAGTATTGTAGATTGAAACAAAATTAGTTGAGAGGTAGTGATCGATTGAATTTTTTGGATACTGAATCGTTGTAGATCAGATGTCAAAGTTGATGATTTTGTGACTTTGACCTCTATGATGATTGGAGTATCAAATCGTAAATCCAAATCTGAATCTGGAATGATAAAAATGAGACACTTCAGACGATATAAAATTTGTAAAAAAAAAACCACCGGTGAAAAACAATGGTGGTGGCTGGTGGCTATCGGAGTCTGGCGGTATGGGGAGAAAGTGTGTGCTTGTGTGGGAGAGAGAAATAGAAAATTGTATTTGTTTCTATTTTTTAATTAAAGAGATGGGTAAGGGCGGGTTGAATGAGTTGGAGGGGGTCAATTAATGGATTTGGTAAAAAAAAAAGTCTCATAGTATGAGACCGTTCTCATAAGAGACCTACTCTTTAATTATATTAAACTAGTTCTCCTGAATATGCCAATTTTGATATGGATATTTATGGGAAACATAAAGATGATACAATTTCAGCACAATGTGTCATGATAACTGCGATGACGACAGAATTGCCGAGGCAGCATGAACACATGTCCCCTTATGAAATGTTGGAGCATTTGAGGAGTCTATATACTTCGCAAGCTCAAACTATGGAGTATGAGCTGCTACGAGATCTCTTTAAGTGCAAGCTTCATGTTTGAAGATGATAAGGTTGATTGGGAGGTTGGCTTCGATTAGAACAAATTTGGCTGAAAATGTCTCTGTCAACTTGATTTTGAACTCGCTTCCTAGTTCATTTGAAAGTTTTATTGTGAATTATGATATGAACTACTCGAAAGCGAAACTTCCATAGCTTCATAACATGCTTAAGACCTATGAGTCTTCCACCTCAAAGGGCAAAAATGTACTCATGGTGAGTACGTCTGTTAGATCTAAGCTGAAAGGTAAGAAAAGGCATAAAAAGAAAGCTACGGCTGGGCCTAAGTCTGCGAATTTAAATCCGGAAGGGGGTGCTCATAAGAAGTCAACATCGGCTAAAGTTGTGTTTATATTGTAAAGAAAAGGGACATTGGAATAGAGAATGTGAGAAGTGGAAAGGATTAGATGTTTTATATTACCTGGGTATATTTATCATTGAGATAAATATGTCTATTAATAACTCTCAATGTTGGGTATTTGATAGCGGATGTGACATATTGCGATAAATATGTCATTGCAGGGGCTAAGTGACAGCAGGACGGTTAGACCAGGGGAAGTCTATCTGCATGTGGGAAATGGTTGTTGCCGAGCGTGTAGGGACTTATAGATTAGATTTACCCTTAGGTCATAGATTTTATATATATAATTGATTTTATGTCCCATCGATTACCAAGAATATTATTTTCATTCTAATGTTAGACAGTGAAGGGTTTGCTAATAATAATTATTTAGTTTGGAATAATGGTGTTTTTTATGGAAATGCTCCTCTTGTGAATGGTTTATATGTGCTTGATTGTATTCGTGACATTCTCAATGTGCAAAACAAATGTATAAAGTTAAGTAATATGAATAATCACACATATTTATGGCATTGTAGGTTTGGTCACATAAATGAAATAAAAACCGCAAGTTTAATAAAGTTAGACTACTTAAAACTATTTCACTTTGAGTCATATGGACTATGTAAATCTTTTTCTCAAAGGTAAATTGACCAACAAGCCATTTTTTGGGAAAGGCATACAAGCAAAAGAGATTCTTGAACTGGTTCATAACTATGTATGCGGAACATTCCCTACTCAAGCTAGAGGTGGTTATTATACTTCATTACTTTTACTGATGACTAAGTTTGGACATGTGCATCTTTGAAACATAAGTCAAAAGCTTATGAGAAGTTTAAGGAGTATAAGTTAAGAATAGAGAAACAAGTTGAAAAGAGTATTAAGACTCTTCGAACGGATTGAGGAGGAGAGTACCTCGATTACTTAAAACTTTATGAAGTTCAATCGCAATGGACACCTCCCGGAACATCACAAATGAATGGTGTTTATGAAAGGAGAAATCGAACCTTATTTAGATATGGTTAGATCCATGATGAGTTTCTCAGGTTTTCCGACATACCCATAGGGGTATGCTTTACTGAACTCAATCTATGTTATGAATAGAGTTCCATTGAAGTCAATAGATAAAACTCCATATGAGTTATGGCATGGAAAGAAGCCAGCACTTACACTCATGCGAACCTGGGGCTGTCCAGCATATTTAAAGAAGAAGCTTACTGACAAGTTGGAATCTAAAAGTGAGAAATATTATTTTGTGGGGTATCCTAAAAAAATACGAGAATACTATTTCTACCTTCTTGGAGAACATAAGGTCAATGTTTTCAAGTAGTCGACTTTTCTTGAGGAAGACTATGTCTATAAGGAAATGAGTCGAATTAAGGTAGAATTTGAAGAAATTCAAGAACCACAAAATGACATGGAGGTTGAAAACTTGTATAATGACCTAGACAAGAATTCAGTGGGAGCCTTTGGTCATTCCTATAGTGAAGATTTGTCACTTAGAGGACAATCTTTAACCAGTGGGAGCACTGATAGAGTTGATGCAGTAATGTAAAATTAATCATCGCAACCAATGGAAGACTAAGCAATGGTTGCACAACTCCCTCCCCAGGAAGTTCATGTTGATGACACTTCTGAGGGATCTCAAAGTGCTGGACCATCCAACACAAGAGAACTTTCTAATAATCAAAACATTCAAATCGCTCAAACGCATGATAACCAACTTTGTAAGTCTACTAGGATTCATCAGCGTCTGGAAAGACTAAACCTCCTTGTGGAGGGTCAATGTGACGTAGAAATTCCAGATGATGATGAACCTAACTCTTACACTAAGGTTATGTCAGACATTAACTCAAGAGATGGCTTGAAACCATGAAATCAAAAATGGGCTTGATGTACACAAATTAAGTTTGGAACTTGCACTACAAAAAAACCCGGCATTACCGACGGCCATATCCATCGGTACTCCTTCGGCAAATCAATTACCGACAGATCTAGGTCATCAGCGAAACCTTTGTTAACTTAACTTGTCGATGGATTTCTTGCCCTGTCGGCAACTTACTGACGGCTTTCTAACGGAAGCTGTTGTCGATAAGTTTCCATTGGGGATCCTTTTTTTTTGGGACTTGCCGACGGATATTAAGCCCGTCGGCATTTTATGTTATTTTTTATTTTGATTTATTAATACCAACGGATATAATATCCATCGAAAGCATTTTTATAACGACGAACTTCTATCCATCGGCACTTTTAAAACAAAACAAAAACAATATATACTGTAATCAGACTATTTATCCATCGGTAAATCTTCTCATTTAATATTATCGACGGCTTTCATGTCCGTACGTAAATGTATTCTTTATTTTTTTACCTAATATTCTTATTAATTGAAATAATGAACCTATTTTGTTAATTATTGCTCAACCACCTATTTACAAATATTTAAAAAAATACAAATACAAAATAAATTAAATAAATATAAATATGAATTCGAATCAAATTGATTCTATAATAAATTGAATCAAGCCCTAATTACTAAATTGAACTACAAATTAAATTATATCAAAACCCTAAATTAAAAAAAACTGAATTTAAATTAAAAAGCTAACATACCTTAATATATGACGGAGGCGGTGCTCCGGCGTGTGGCGGTGGCAGCGATAGATTCGTCTTCTCCCTTTCCTCTCTCTCTCTCTCTCTCTCTCTCTCTCTCGAACTTCCTCTCTCCCTTTCTTCTCCACGTGAATGAAACAGAGACTGCTGCCGGCTGCAGTTTTATTAAATTTCCCGACAGACAAATTTCCGTCAGCAATTAAAATCCAATTTTTCCAATGGAAATAGTATGTAGGCAATTAAAATCCGACTTTTCCAATGAAAATAGTCCATCGGCAATTAAAATCTGGTTATTTTGTATTTTTAATTATTTTTATAAATATCTTAAAAACTTACCGACGGATACTGATTTGTCGGTGATATTTAAATAAAAAGTATAATAAAATACATGGGTTTGCCGATGGAAATTTTCCGTCGGCATTTTGGGCGGGTTTTACTGCCGCCAACTCCCCAAATCTTGCCGACGGAGCCGTCTTTTGAGGGCAAAAGCCGTCGGCACTCTGTCGGCAATTATTTTTGTCGAAAAAGCCATCGGGAATGCCGAAATTTTCCCGATGGATGCTATCCGTTTAGAAAATCCGTCGGCTTATTCGAGTTTTTTTTGTAGTCTTGGTTGACTTTATAGTTGGGATTAGACTCATTGGATGCAAATAGGTCTTCAGGAAGAAGATCGATGCAAATGACAAGGTACAAACCTACAAGTCTAAGTTGGCAGAAAAAGGTTATAGTCAATAAAAAGGAACTGACTACGATGAAACATTTTCTTCAGTTGCGAAAATCAAGTTCATTAGTATTTTACTTACTGTAGCTGCATACTATGATTACCATATTTGGCAGACTGATGTTAAAATCACTTTCCTCAATGGCGACTTGACCGAGTAAGTGTATATGATACAACTTGAGGATTTTATATTTGAATCGAAACTCAAAGCGGTATGCAAGTTACAAAAGTCCATTTATGGACTTAAACAAGCCTCTAGAAGTTGGAATATTTACTTTGACAAAACAACCAAATCGTTTGATTTTGCCAGAAACAAAAAAGATCATTGTGATTATAGTAAACGCATTGGAGGGAGTATTATTTTTATTATTATATATGTTGATGACATATTGATAATTAGAAATGATACTCTTGTCATGCAATCAGTATGGATTGGTTGCACCTTCATGATGAAGGATTTGGGTAAAGCTTGTTATATTCTTGGAATTAGGATCTACTGGGATAAACCTAATAGAATATTGGGGCATTCATAGTCCATGTACGTAGATAAAATGTTAAGACGATTCTCTATGGAAAACTCCAACAGGGGATATATCCCAATAATTCATGGTATCAAGTTATCAAAGAATGATGGTCCTTCTACTGATAAAGGGTTTGAGCGCATGTAAAGGATCTCATACGCATCGGCATTAGGATCTATCATGTATTCAATGATATGCATAAGGCCAGATGTGGCCTATGCATTTAGCATGACTGTCAGATTTCAGCAGAATTTTGGGGAAGAATACCGGAAAACAGTCAAGAGTATTCTTAAGTATCTTAGGAGAACTAAAAAATATTACTTAGTTTATGGTGGACAAAAGAAACTGACAATTACTGCCTACACTAATGTTAGTTTCCCAACAGACCATGATGACTATAAGTCACAATCTAGATATGCCTTCATTCTCAATAGTGGGGTAGTGAGTTGGAATAGTTTCAAATAAATTACTATCACAGATTCGGTAACCAAAGTTGAGTACATTGCTGCATCAGAAGCAGCTAAAGAAGTTGTCTTGATAAATGAATTCGTGAAAGAAATAGGGGTAGTTCCTAGCATCAGTAGTCCAATGCCGTTGTATTATGATAACACTTGTGTTGTTGCGCAAGCAAAGGAACCGAGATCCACGGACAGAAAGAAGCATGTACCAAGACGCTACCACTTGATTGGGGAGATAGTGGAGAGAGGAGAAATTAAAATAGAGCATGTTCCCACAGAGGAGAATTGGTTTACCCGTTCACGAAGCCATTATGTTCTAAGAAACATGGGTATTAGATATGTAGGTACTTGGCTCTTGGCCAATTGGGAGATTGAAAGTATAAATATACTAGAGACAATCAAATTTAAAGACATTTTACTTGATCACAATTATATATATATATATATATATATATATATATATATATATATATATATATATATATATATATATATATATATATATATATATATATATATATCGCTATATATAAGGTATTGCATATATAGGATTATTGTTTTGATTGTTTGCAATTATTCATATAAATGTTGCCATGAATTAATGTTGTCATTGATATGGTGAGATATCAGTGGTAAAATATTACTCTTAAACTAACCCCAACTAATGATTATCAAGACTGGAATATTGATAATATAATATATGTCGGCATGTGATCTGCATCACATTCTTAGAGAATACAGTTAGTCTCATGACTGCGAATAATTGTTATTCATGATGGACATATAGATACTTTAGAGAGTATTGGTAAACCCTGATGAAGCTGTTTATTATATGCATATAAACTTATCGGTGTATAAAGTGTATGTTAATTCTTTGACTTAAGATCAATACACACTTTGTTTACTGAGTTGTGTATTTTGACCATGACCAATACTTGCACTTCATTTTGGGGTAGACATGACTTGTGTTGGGTACATCATGATGTAAATGAAGGTGGTAGTTGAGC
Source organism: Phtheirospermum japonicum (assembly GCA_014905375.1). Taxonomy (NCBI): domain Eukaryota; kingdom Viridiplantae; phylum Streptophyta; class Magnoliopsida; order Lamiales; family Orobanchaceae; genus Phtheirospermum; species Phtheirospermum japonicum. Next base: position 1,577,838 of record BMAC01000099.1, on the reverse strand, counting down.
CATAAAAAAACTCATTCCTCGATTGGAATTTGAGGGAGAACACTCATAATCTTTATATTAGGTCAGCTAAAATCATTGGTTAATGCAATAGACATATACAATATAGTAGTTGAGTATGGGCTCCACCCGTCAGTATTTGTAAAATTATTAAAAAATACTGACGGGCCGGATTGCTGATGGGCCCCACCCGTCAATATGCCGTTAGTATTTTCTGACGGTTACGTTAATCCCGTCAGCAATTAATTTGATGACACCAAAAATGCTGACGGGCAGTACCCGTTAGCAAATTAATTGCTGACGGATCCGTCTGTCAGCAAACGACGTTTTTTTGTAGTAATTGGATTGATGTTATATATAAAGGTTTATAAGGTCACACTATATGTGATTACTTTTCCGACTTAAGAGTGTATCAAGAAAATTTTAAATATTCAATTTGAAAGTGTAATATTTAATTGTTAATAATTATGATGTTAATTCTATTTGATAGAAATTAAAATTGGATTTGAATTTAATTATCTATTTTACATTAATAAAGGTACTTGGGGCAAAATTGCTTTGGGCACATATCTTCAACAATCCAATCGTTTTTAGGATTAGAGTTCTCTTATGTACATAGGATAAAACATAAGCACCATAAAACGCCTCTTGATTTTGAGATTTCGAATTCTTAAGATTTTGTTGAGATTTCCTAACTTTCTTCACGTAGCAATACACCGAAATTAGATCTTGCAGTCGAAAATTTAATTGTGTGAATACCTTATTATTGAATTTGAATCTGGATTTACTGCAAAATTTTCATGTTTTTTCTTGTTTATTTATTGTATAAATCACCAGCAGAGTCAGAATTATAAATCTACCCGGGCTGAATCTAAATTTACAGGCACTCTAACTGTTTACAGGTGCTTCACCTAAATTTTAAAATAAAAGGAATAAAAAAACAAAATAAAAAACCTAAAACAACTAAACTTTCTAATAAAAACTAAAAAAGAAATCCAAGAAAATAATGAGACAAAAACTAAAAATAAAAAATAAAAAATCCTAAGAACCCGTACAACTCCTTAAAACAAAACCTATAAAAATAGATATCCCAATAAGATAAACTAAATAAAAACTAAATCAAAAAACTAAGATCCTAACAATTGGCATTACCTAACGGAATTTGCTCCGATGGGATTATAGTTTTTTTGTTATTTTTATAATGAGAAAATAAAATAACACGTAGTAATTAAAATTATAAATAAGATACAATGCATGACCACCAATTCTTGGCTTAAGAAATGGTTCTTCTCTGTCTCTTCATTGAGATTCGAATAACCTAATTAAAAAATGGAYATTTTATTAAAGTAGAGATTAGATTATAAATATGTTAATAAAGAAAATACAATTAAAATTATTAAATTACAATCTCGAATTATAATTTAGGTCTAGAATATGAAACAATGAATTTTAAAGGTTACCCATGTTGGATTTACCATAAACAGGACGAACAAAAAGCAAGTTCCGGCGATTAGGCAACTTCGTCATCTTTTATGTTTTGTTGGAATCATTATTATTATTATTATTATTATTATTATTATTATTATTATTATTCACAATTAGATAAGAAGACCATATTCTTGGACATTTTTGTTTTAGCTATATTAAAAAAAAAGCCTTCTAATTAATCGGGTTAGGTATAATTAAAGCACTAAAGCCTTCTTTATTTAGTTGGGTTAGACAGATTTTGTGGCTAGTTTTCCTTTTTCTTTTTGGGTTTGAGCAGGCCGGGCTTTTGCTAATTGGACTGAGATTTACATATAAAAAATGGATGGAACTACAAAGCATAACAATTGGGCTACCCGGTTGCAGCCCGGGTGAAGGGCAATGTACCTCCGCCCCTGGTATAAATATATTCATTAACAGTATGGATCCATTGTATCAAAAATTTTTGAAATTTCGCTACACGAGCATAGTGTTCGTATTTACGAATTTCAACACATTTTATATGTAATCTGGCGGGTTCGAGTTTAAATTTCGTCACATAATAAATGACAAGTGTGATCGTCCCATTTGAATTTTTGCATTCAATTATTTACATTATTAAAGCCAAGAAATGCACATTAATATTTACAAAAACTCTAAATCAAAAATAAAGAAAATATTTTGAGATTTCAAAAGGAAAATAGCTGTGTAATTTTCAGATTTAAAAATTATAGATTATATATATGTGAACGTTATTTTAAATATGCAGTACACGTACATTTACACACACATTAAAAAAAAAAAGATAAGAATATGGAAATATGGATGAGAGGCATATTTTGGGTCTGGTCCCCTCAAATACCTATATTTTGCAAGCGAAAAATCACACGTAAGCACACGCGTAACCTATTAAAATTCCTAATCCTTTACAAATTCTTTCCTAATCTATTCTTTCCTAATCGCAATCCTACTAATTGCAATCCTACCCCCAAGTCAAGTTCCCCGCAACAATTCTCTATATATACATATTTACTCTTGCCTTAATTATCATTATCGAAGTTCAGATATTCTAGTTTGTCAAAGAAAAAAAAAATCTCATATCATGGGTCTCGTATCAGGATACGAACATCATTATCGTTTTTCAGAAGCACTCATCTCATCGTCTAACGAAGCAATATCAGATCTCGGAATCCAACGGAAGGTCCTCATCTTCGAGATTCGAACAAAATTCATACTACAAAGAAAGCTTGATGATGCCTATGGATATGAGATGATGCACTCAGAGGCTTTGTCCGTAACTTTGCCCGTAGATCAAAGCAGCGATTCTCTGGAATGTATCTACCGCCACTTTGACCATATCAGTTACCGGCTAGACGAGTACTTGATGACCGACGACCAGATTCAAAGCTTCATCCACAAAGCCCTCGATTACGCCCAACAAATCACGGCCGTCCATCCCTCTCGTCCCATAGTTCCTATTGTCGTGGACCTCTATGTTTGCACGGTGCAGTTAGACGGCGAGACGATCGACCACACAATCGACAGGTCAGTCAGGCCCGACTGCTTGATCCCGTTACACCTGTTGCGGCCCGATGGGGCGGCAAAGGACGACGACGATGACTCGTGTCTTCGCCTCCGGGATTATTTACTTTGTGTTCTGCCGAGGATTAGAGCAGACGATCTCCACGTGGAGGGGTTTGGTGCTCTCATGGAGACGTGTCCGATTTGTTTGGGTGGGCCCACGGCCGCGGCCCCGGTATCGTTGCTCCCTTGCAGACATGCTTTCCATAGCCATTGTGTTGTCCGGTGGCTGATGGAGAGAGAATCGTGCCCGATGTGCCGTCACGACGAAATAATACTACTTGAGAAAGGAAGACGAGCAAAGGAACTTGATACATCCCAAATCAACAGGATACAAGATCGGCTCATTACTCGTGCCCAATCCACTAACCGTCTGCCACGCCCAGCACGAGTACGACGAGCACCGGCCTGGCATGATGATTATGTCATGGGGTCCACTAACCATCTGCCAGTCCCAACACGAGTACGACGAGCACCGGCCTGGCATGGTGATTATGTCATGGGGTGAARGGATAATTTTAGTTTGATTTGTAGTGTAGTTTGATTTGTTCCCATTTAATGGTTTGTTTAAGTGTTTAATGTACATGTTTTAATTCTAAGTCTAGTTGCAAGGTAAATTTCATTATTATTTTTTTAGTATTGCTGGAGATGTTCTTTAGTCATTTTCTGTGTGTAGAATGAATTTCTAAAACTGAAAAGTTATAATAACATCGAATTTGTTATTCTTTTTTCATTTGAATTTTTTTTTCTTCCTTGGGACATGGATAACAAAAGAGTTAATTTGTTAATTTTTGGTATAGTATATTTTACCCGCCACTATGTATTTTTAGACCGCTAAAATTTATTAATCCAGACCGACGATATATATTAATTAAGTAATGTTATTAATTAATAGCGTATTAAATTATCGATGTTTTACTGTATCATTCAAGTGCACTCTCAATCAGTAGTTTTTAAACTAAAGGGATCCGTTAGTTATCTTTATTTTATGAAGACAATAAAGGGGTCCACTATTTTTTGAGAGGGTTTATGATTTATCTTAGATAATGCATAATGTTGTTCTATAGTTCTGCACGCAAATATTGCCATAGATAGTGATGTTTTTTTTTGTTTTTTTTCAATTTGCACTTAACCTTCTTTGTAATTAGACTAAGCCTTTATGGGTAGTTAACCTTCAAATGGACTTTCCTCAGCCTATCAACATAATAAGAAAACCAACATTCTGTAAATATATCAAGAAAAAAAATATATATGAAGTTTCATACCATTCTGCTTGGCACCGACTTTCTCAAAGCTTTCGGAGCTACATCTTCTAATGAAAGATCCAAACCTGGAGACGTAGGTCCACTTGATCATGAGCACTGAGCAGCCTCGTCGTTGTCTGTAACAGAAGATTGCTTTACATACAAACATTAGAAGACGAGGTTGTACTTCGAGGTTCACATGAGCTGTTTTTCAGACAAGTCATTGACGTTTGCCTCCATTTGAATCTCAGAATAAGCTTCTGGCAAAGAGTATCTCATTAATACATATGTGCTTGCAGGGAAAAGGTTTCTTGATCCTGGATTTTGTGCCTTGGGATGAAAATTTCTCTTTACGACTCCAACATTTCTTAGAAAAATCACTTCTACTATAGCGTATAAAAGCATTGCGAACATATCTCAAAATCACTTTCCGAAGCATCATTCGAACTTTCATCCCCTGGCATATCGTCTGAACCTAAAGCACTTTGTATCCAGTCTTATCAAAACCACCTCTCATTTGCCTCGTAATTTCCCTGGCTATTAGTCTAGCTTCATTAGATGAGGACTTGGAAAATCGTACGTCATAAGCTGAAACATTTGTGTTTTCCTTCATTCCGTGTGAAAGATACTGTGATGAACCATAATCATGCTTACTCCCATGATGGCTCGGCCTTAGAACAACAATAATCCTCACAGGAAGTTTATTCTTCTCTTCTGATAGAGCCTTTTGATGATTTCCGGGAATTATGAGCTCGACGGGAAAATGATGTGTGATTGCCATCTGGACGGCTCTGATGATTATGCAAATGATTCGCTTTTATATGCATTGATTTCACCCTCCGTCTTAACGAACAACGTCGGTTCTCTTCCTCTGATGCATCATCAAATTCATAGCTGTCTGATTGTCCTCTTTTGGTGTTTACGGAAATGCCCTTCGAGAACCATTAATCCAGATATACCCCACTCGGAGATCGTCTCCTGGATTCGGTTTCTTTGAACATTTCTTCTGCCAGTAGTTTTTCGATTAGCCTTTCGGTGGCTCGTCCATCGGAGCTCTGCCCCAAGTCCAGCATGAAATGCATAGCTCAAATCAAAGTTATCAAATATTAGAGCATGTAATATCGTAAATAGTACACAAATGAAGAAGGTTAATAAGAACAGCCATATCATTTCTAGCGCACCCATCAAAATAAGAATAAAAATCTACAGGCAGCTTTATGTTTCTGAATTTGATGAACTCCCACATACAAGTTAAATTTGTAAATATCAACATTTGCTCAGCCCAAATTCGTATTTGAGTCTCTATATCACCACTTCATCTAAGAAAAAAAAGAAAGAAAGAAAAGGATCCCCACGTTAAGCATCAAATCGAATCCTGTCATATATTCTGCTGCTTAATGATTAAACCAGTTCAGCCCTTATACATTGACTAAGAAGCAATGTAATGGAAAGCGAAAGGCATTAACTGGACTTTGAATCTTTGTGAAATTGAGTTTTCTGGAAATTCTAATGGAACTCTTAATTCCCTAATCTTAAATTAAATGAAAAATCGCCTCAAAATTAGAGGCAAAACATGCTTCCATGCCTGAGACTAAAACAATGAGAGAAATTCATGTTTTTGTTTAAATTTGAAGAAAAAGAAAATGAAAACTCACTATTCCGAACACAAAAGCACGAGATCTAAACAACGAACAACAACATTTCTCCAAAAAAAAAGCGGGTAAACACTAACACGCTTATGATTCTTACGCTGTCTTCCTGGAGAAAAATAAATCGAAAAATTAAAATGTTGCGCATAGGATCAAAAGCTCAACAGACAGAACCAGTGATTATATACTCATACCTTCAACGCCTAAATCACTTTTCGAGTTCCTGCGTCGAGCTCTTTCCATTTTTTTGTATTAACAAAATTCAAATTGAGCAGACGTCTAAATTATAGAGATTATAACAAATCCGTTCCGATTTTGAAAAGAGAAACGGAATTTTGGATGGGAAAAAAAATCAGATCGGAATTATCGGAAAAAATCAGAACTTTAGCTCATCTTACGATATTACCAACAATTTTTGAGAAACAAAGAGTCTGCGCACATTACATATTACATATACATTTAGAGAGAATGGTAGCAAATAGAGAATCACAGAAAGAACTACTTGCGTACGTATTACATATACATTTAGAGAGAGAAAGTGCGAACATATAATTAAATACTTCGAACGGTTACTGACCTTCTTTGTAATTAGACCATGGGTCATGAGCAGTTTGAATCAGCGGTTAGTTTTATTCACCATCGATCATTTTTTTTTTTTTTTTATAATGTTTGTACATAGTTTATTAGACCGTTTGGAAATAGATTAGTAGCTGTTTCTAATTAATTGATAACTAATTAAATAAAAGTTTTACTGTTATCTTTTTTTCTTTATAAAATATATTTTTTATATACTAACATATTATTATAGTTTTATATAAATATATATTATGTTTGAGAAATAAGAAAATCCATATCTACCAATATAATTGTATTTGAATTATTGGTTATATTCTTTTTTTTTCTAAAACAAATTTTTAGGAAGTCTTTATTTACTATACTAAATTTGTTTATAAATGTTTTTTTTTTAATTTTTAAGTATATTATTTTTATATATCTCAATCATATCAATATCATTAAATTAACCTAAAACAGGCTACCGATTCAGTTAATTACTAAATAATAACTTATAACCATCTATTAGTTATCAATCAACAACTATATATCACTTATCAATTTTGTCAAATGAACTCAATGAAGTGAACTCTAAGTTTTCGACAAAATAGCCCCAATTTCTTATCAATTTTGTCAAATGAACTCAATGAAGTGAACTCTAAGTTTTCGACAAAATAGCCCCAATAAAATTGAGGATGACAACTTAATAACACTAATTGTATGGAGTAGCAACTTAATAGACCAAAAAAAACTAAAATAAAAACCTGATTTTCATAAAATAGTTTTCTAGATTTTGTTTAATATTATATTTTAAATTAAAATATTACATATTTAATAATTTCAAATTTTATAGAATATTTTTCAGTTAATTTTATATTTTAAATGCTTTTCTCATATTTAAAACAATTTTAGATTTTAGTAGCTATTTCTATTTGTCCATAATAAGAAAACTTTAGGGGTTGGTTCTCAACATATAATGGCATGAAATATTATTGAGTTTTTATTTTAGGCAATTTTATAGAGAATTTCTTGCACTCCATTAGATTTTAATGGAATTCTATGAAAGTATATTATAGAATTATGTGTATTTAATAGAACTTGTTAATGTGTTATATTATTATAACTCTTTTCTGCAAACAATAGTTATAAATTGCAATAATAATATTTATTGTGCAAGATTATAATTAAAAATATGAACTATTGGGAAAAAAATACATAATATTATGCTACTTATTGTTTAATTGTTTTTTGTTCTTTTTTAGATAACCAATTTTAAATCATTACTTGTATCATATTATTATCTATATTTATTATTAATATATTTTTATCCTATTTTATATTTATTCATATGATGAATGTGAATTAAAAAAAAAAGAATATTTACCTTCCTACTCAATAATTAAATAGAAGAAATTGAACTATGCCGCTAAAAAAATACATTTTGACATTGTTTCTTAGGAAATAAAATGGAAGAGTATTCAGTTTTAATATATCACTATATTTTATGCATTACTATATTATTATAATGTAACGTATTAATATTGTCATTTTTGTTTACTTCCTTCATGTTTGTAAAATAAAGTGAGACAAAAAAAAAATTCTCACCTTGTCTAGATTGATTATAATTATTTTAAAAAAATTCGAAGAAAAGAATAATGCGTTGTTGTGATAATAGATTTAAAGAAGTGAATTATTGCTTAAAAACTATAGTGAAAAGCCTTGAATAACCTTTAATTATAATATTTTAATTAATTCTTTGAGTATTGAAGAAAAATCTATAAGAATCGTAGGGTGGGAAGCAAGAATTTGGGAAGAATTATGTATATGTAATTTTAATACCCTAAATTCATAAATCATATCCTAAAACATGCAAAATAATTTTAGAATATAAACATCAAGTTATAATCATCAAAGATTTATGTATTAACGGAATAACTGGATTCATAGTCGTAATCGTATTTAGAAATTCAACTCACCATACACAGGGACTCCAATCCAAAAGCAAGAAAGAATATACGTACACACATGGGTTCGGTTTGTTTTATGATCTTCCTCCACTAAACCTTTTAGGGGCCTTAGTTTTCTATCTTGATTGAGAAAATAGAAAATAAAGAACGATTTTGTATATTGGGGACCATAACCATGTAGTTTTTATATAGTTATCAATTAAGTTTTCCCATAATTACCTAAACTAATTCTATAAGGTATCTACTCATTAATTTCATATCAATTTCAGTAGTCACAAGACTCTTACCAAAATTAGAACACTTATTTAAGTCCAACAACAATAATAATATAATTATAATAAAAATTTATTGCCCACTTTAATTAGAAAATTAACAATTTTTAACAATCTCCCACCTGGTTACATATTGTTGGTTAAACGATTATATTACTTTATGAGTACACTATATGTCATTTATTCAATAAATACTGTCTGAAAATCTAGTCCATCTCATATACTAGCAATGAGACTATCACATTTTTCATCACATTAAATATCGCGAATCAACCATGATAATCATCATACTAATATGCTCAATGATACAGATCAAATATGGAGAGTAGTATGGAAATACATGTAATGTGATATTTATCATGCATATTTATAACTAATCCAACTTAAATGAGATCAAACCATAGGTAATGTAAAACATTACAAACAAATATAATGAGTTGAAAAAAAAAATCAACTTTATTCCGTAGAAAACTGAAGGTAATCCAAAGTTCAAGTAAAGTACACATAACACCAACTCCCACTGAACTAAGGTAATACCCATAATAACACCCAATGAGCACTATACTCGAGAAATACCTCGTGTATTAATACCATATTGAATGAATTTACTAGCATACATCTGCCCTTATCACTACAAAAAAAATAGTATTTTATCGAGGGGAAACCCGAGGTATATATTGCTCTCGAAAATCCTGAGGGTAAATTTTACCGAGGGCATTACCGAGGGATTATACCTTCGGTAACACTCCCTTCGGTAAATTCCTCGTAAACACGACATCAATATTACCGCCATAATTACCGAAGGCTTTATGAGGGTATACTTACCGAAGGAATTTACCCCTCGGAAATACCTAGGGGAACAATTTCCCCTCAAAAATTACCAAAAGGAAGAATATCCCCTCGGAAATTACCGAAGGTAATAAATCTCCTTCGGTAATTTCCGAGGGGAATTTAGTCTCCTCGATTTTTTTGAGAAATAAAAAATTGAAAAAAATAAAAGTAATATAAAAACTGAAGGGAAGAACTTCCCCTCGGAAAACTCGAGGGGAATTTAGTCCCCTCAGTTTTTTTGACAAATAAAAAATATATAACAGAGTGGAATTTAGCCCCCTCGTTTTTTTTAAGAAATAAATAAAAAAATCAAAAAAAATAAATAAAAAGAATATAAAAACAAAGGGGAAGAACTTCCCCTTGAAAAAACCGAGGAGAATTTAGTCCCTCGGTTTGTTTGAGAAATAAAAAAAAAAACTGGAAAAAAAATAATATAAAACCCAAGGGGACGAATTTCCCATTTGCAAAACCGGGGAGAAATAGATTCTCCTCAATTTCTTTAAATTAAAGGAAAAACAGAAAAAATAGAAAAATCATAAAAATAAAACAAACCCTATCATTTAGGCACGTGGGATGGTTTGACCCGATTTCGATTGAAAAATAGCACCGAGCATGTGCATATTTACATGTGTCGTGTAATTCGACCAAGATACGATCGATCGATCATCTTGATCAGTTGAAAACGTGAAGCGACGTGGTTTTTTGAAGGTGGCATGGGGTGCGTCTCGATGCCATAGAACCACGAGGATCAAGTGTTGATCGGTAAATACGTATTTTCTATTTTTTTTTGATTTTAAATAAAAAAATCGAAAAAAATCAAAAAAAGTTAGAAAATGCGTAAATATAAAAAAAAATCCTATAATTGTAAGCACGGGGTAGCACGGGGTGCGTCTCGAAGTCATAGAACCACGAGGATCGAGTGTTGATTGGTAAATACACATTTTCTATTTTATTCAATTTTAAATAAAAAATCGAAAAAAATGCAAAAAAATAGAAAATGCGTAAAAAATAAAAAAAAAAAACTACAATTGTACGCACGGGGTGAAACGGGGTGCGTCTCGATGTCATAGAACACGAGGATCGAGTGTTGATCGGTAAATACACATTTTTTATTTTAATTAAAAAAAAGAGTGGAAGATTTTTCCCCTCGAAATAACCTAGGGGAATTAGAATCCCCTCGGAAGTCCCGAGGGGAATTTTTCACCTCCATTTTTTTGAATTAAATAAAAATTATAAAAATAAAACAAATCCTATCATATTAGGCACGTGGGGTGGTTGTTACCTGATTTCGATTGAAAAATATCAACGAGCATGTGAGTATTTACACGTGTCGTGTAATTCGACCAACAACCAAGATACGATCAATCGATCAACTTGTTCGGTTGGAAACGCGATGCGATGAAGCGTCGTGATTTTGTGAAGGTGGCACGGGGTGGCATCTCGATGTCATAGAACCACGAGAATCAAGTGTTGATCGGTAAATACGCGTTTTCTATTTTTTTCGATTTTAAATAAAAGATCGGGAAAAATAAAAAAAACTAGAAAATGCGTAAAAATAAAAAACAAGTCATATTATTATACACACTAGAGGTGTTCAGCGGTTTGTACAAACCGGCCAAACCGCCGGTTCGAACCGGCGGTCAACGGTTCGGTTAACCGTTGACCACGGTTCGAACCGTAACCGTAACCGTAACCGCCAATAAGGCGGTTCGGTTACGGTTTTAAATATTTCTCAAACCGTGAACCGGCGGTTCGAACCGCCGGTTTGTCTTTTTTTTTTTTTTTATATACATTTATAAATATTCATTTTCTAAGTTATTTTTTAACACCAAACTCATTTGATATTTTGAATTGGTGATCAATAAGAAAAAATATCTTATCTTATAAGCAATAGCCACACGATCGCGATAGAGATATTAATCATTTTTACAATTCAATAAAATTGTGATAACGTATATCTTTCACCCTCTCTAGAGTAAGTATTACGAGAAAATTATGTGTACTTTGATTTTAAGGTTGAGGATTTACTGTTTAATATATACATTATTTTTCAATTGTTTAAAGTCCTAATTTCAAAATTAAAGAATTATTAATTCTTTTTGAATTATTAAAAGTATTATTTATATTTCTCACTTTAATTCAATATTTCAAATATTCTAATATAAATTTTTTATTTTAAATTCAAATATTTAAATGATTCAATTTCTTTTTAATTAATTCAATATTTCAAATTGTTAGTTCTATTGTCTCACTTAACCTCATACATTTAAATATAAATATAAATATATATATATAAATATAAATATATATATATATATATATATATATATATGTGTGTGTGTGTGTGTGTGGTGTGTGTGTGTGTGTGTGTGTGTGTGTGTGTAATAGAAAAATAAAAAAATCTAACCTCAAAATTTCCAAATATTCTAATTAAAATCTCTTATTTTAACTTATAATATTT
>BMAC01000099.1:1512872-1538860 GCA_014905375.1 Phtheirospermum japonicum | reverse complement strand
TAAGAATTTCTCGCTGATCATATCCCAATCAGTCAACGAGCCAGGCTCTAGTGATAGTAGCCATGACTTCGCCTTGTCCTTCAAGCTGTACGGGAAACAAATCATTTGTACTTCCTCTTGGTGAAGGCCATGAACTACAAATCGCCCCACTTCATCAACAAAGTAGTTTAAAAATGCCAAGGGGTCCTCATGGACGTTTCCGTGAAAAGTCGGGAGTAAGTTAAGTTGATGTGGTTTAATTTCGACTGCCCTTGCGATAGGTCCAAGGACAATGGCGGACCTAAAAGGTACAATCTTGGGGCGTGCTAAATCGCTCTGTCTTGGTGCTCGATCTCCCCTTGGTTCCCTAACTCGGTCGTCAGCTCGCTCGTACTGGTCATCATGCGCGTAATGGTGATCGCGCTCGTATCTCCTTCCGAAATTATTTTGCTCGTAACCATGATCTTGATTCTCCAACCACTCGTTCACGTGCCTTTGATTATTAACATAGGCGTTTCGCTGCAAAACATCCTCATTCCTAAATGCCACGTTCTCGATGTTGTGTTGTCGCATGACATTGTTGTTCATCTCTTCGTTCTGCCTCAAATTCGCCATGTTGGGCGGGTGATTGACTATATTGTGCTACTGGTTAACTCCTTCGTTTCTCCCCTCGTCTCGTCTCACGTTCTCCATATGTTGCTGACAATTAGCCCAGTTGGCTCGGGGTTGTGGTTGTCCATGCAAAATGATTGGTTCATTACCATACCCATTTCGAATGGGGCGTGGTGGTGATCTCGGTGGTGAATCGCCGTTTCTAATTGAATGTGCTCCTAACATAATGTCGGGAACTTGATCGCAAGCAAAATCAGTTGTTGTCGAGAAATTGTCCTCGGGAATAAAAGCGGGTCTTGGTCTTGGCGGATTTGAACGGTGAATGTTGTCAATGAATGGTACAAGGTCGCGTTGAAGTGATCACCTTCCTTGCATAAACTCAACAACACGTCAACGTACCAAATGACAAAAACCAAGTGCGAAAATATAAATAATAAAGAAAAGAAACTAATAAATCAAAAAAGAAAATGAAATGAAAAACATCTTAATTTCCTACTCGTTGCTTCCCCGGCAACGGCGCCAAAATTTTGACTCAAACTTTTATGCACCCCATTTTAATAAATTAATTTAAAAGCACGTTAGTTTGCTCGCAAGAGTACGAGGTAACTGTAGGGTGATGAGTTTGACTCGAGTCGTATCTCTCGAGGAAACAACTGTTCGGTCTTTCGGATGTTTTTCTCAATTTATGAACTAAAATAAAATACATGTACAATTGGGGTTTTAAAAGAGATTGAGTTGATCATTATAACTAAAGCGATAATTAAACTAAAACTATTTAAACTAATTACTCTAACTAGATTATCAACTACGAGCAATAATTTAAACTACTTGAACTCAAAAACTAAGATTTAATAGCAACTAATTTAACAGCATGAATATAATAACTACCATTGAGCAATAGCATCATACGAATCTAATAACGAGTAACTAAGCATAAACCAATCGCATAAATAAACTAAAGTAATCCAATATCCAATATCCAAGCATAAAACGATTAAACTAATTAAACTAAAATTAATTAAGAGATTAACTAAGAATTAAACTAACAATTAAACTAGGAATTAACTACTAAATTAACTAAGAGTTTGGAAAACTTATTGGAACTACTAAAAGCAATGAGAAGCTCCATCTATTCCGGAGTTGCACGTCGATCTTGGGCGAAGATTGAATCCCGAACACAAATTTGATGTTTTGGACGCGTTGTTCTTCGATCCCTGATCTCCGTCTTCAAATCTCGTTATGAGATGTGGGATTATTGTTATTGTAAGCTAAGAAACCCTCGGTGGTCGTGTGTCCTCTTAAAAATCCGAAATAAGGAGGGTTTATATAGATATTGCAAGTCTTGGCGCACAAGAAACCCTAAAATCCGAATTCTGGGCCGTCGCGTTGACGATGCGTCGACGTAGCGTCTACTGACGCGCGCTGGTACTTGGCGTCGGTGCTGCCTGGGCGTGCGCATCGGCTGGGTGGGTCAACATCGATGCTTCATCAAGTTGCGTCGACGGTGCGTCGACATCAATGCGTCGACAGTGCGTCAACGCTGCGTCGACTGACGCAGGTCATGGCTCGCATCGATGGAGCGTCGACGGTTGCGTCAGTCGACGCGACTGCGCGTCTGCCTCCGTCTCTCTCTATCTTTTGCTACTCGTTTCGCCGGAAAGCTCGTTCTCCTATTCTTGATCATCGAACTTCGTCTATTACGCACTGAACTCATCCGGTTACTTAGCTGTAAGGTGAAAACAACGAAATATCACCTATTTGCATCAATTACGATTAAAATAAGGTAAAATAAGTCGGAACTATAAAAATACAGAATTATGCTTAAATCGTCCAACTTATACCAAAAACAAATAGAAAAACGTACTAAAATACTAATAAAAATAAGGACAAATCTACTCTAATCAGAAATCAAACATTTTATCTGGGATGCGAGGGACATACTCAGTTGTCATTAGTTTTCTTGTCTCAAGAATTTGAAGTCAGAGAATCACATGTCTCAGAAATGTTATGATCAATTGAGTAAATTAATCAAAGATATTATACCGAAAGACAATCTCATACTCGATAACTTCTATAACAGTAAGAAGTTGCTAAGGGGTATGGGCTAACCGGTCGAGAAGATAGATTGTTGCAAGAATAATTGTATGATCTACTGGAGAGGCGATTTCTGATTTGACAATCTTTAAGTTTTGTAATGAACCTCGGCTAAAACTCATTCGTCAAGGCAAAACAAAACGACAGAAGGCTCGCGTTGTGTACAAGAATATGTACTATTTTTCATTAACTCATCATCTGCAGAGGTTGTACGCATCTAATGCTACAACAAAAGATGAGGTGGCATGCTGAACATGTGGTTGAAGATGATGTTATGCGCCACCCATCCGACTCAGAAGCTTGGAAACATTTCAATCAGACTCATCCAGATTTCGCGGCTGAAACTCGAAACGTGAGATTGGGTCTTTGTACAGATGATTTTCAACCATTTGGAAGTTTTGACGCACAATATTCATCGTGACCTGTCATAGTTACACCCTACAACTTGCCTCTGTGGATATGTATGAAAGAGCAGTTCATGTTCCTCAGCATTCTTGTACCAGGGACAAAGAATCCAAAAGACGAATTCGATGTGTTTCTACAACCTCTAATCGCCGAATTGAATCAGTTGTGGACGGTTGGGGCTCCCTCGTACGATATATCTAAGAAACAAAATTTCCAATTGCGAACAGCCCTTATGTAGATAATTAGCAATTTTCCCGCGTATTCTATGTTGTCCGGATGAAGTACGGCCGGTAGAACAGCTTGTCCTTACTATATGGAATGGTCATACGCCTTCACTCTTAAGTACAACGGGAAGCAATCGTGGTTCGAAATTCTCCAAAAATTCTTTGAATGTGGTCACCATTTTCGAAAGGATAAATGACGCTTTCGAAAAAGAAGATCTGTCGAGACTCCACCGCCGTCTCAGGGACAGAAGTCTTGGCAGAGATAGAAAGATTGGGGCTTCTTAAAGTCACTGAACCAGATGCAACACTCGTTAATGCACAAATATCCAGAACGTCTAGTTGGAGAAAACGAAGCATCTTTTGGGATTTGCCATATTGGAGGACAAGTCTAATTCACCACAGTTTAGATGTTATGCACATCGAGAAAAATGTGTTTGACAATATTTTCAACATGGTGATGAATGACAAAGGGAAGACCAATGACACGTCTAAATCAAGGAAAGATTTGAATGAGTATTGTAATCATTTGGAGCTGGCGCTAGACGGATCAGGAAAGTGTCCTAAAGCCTGTCACACACTTGATAAGCCGTTGAAAGCTACATTGTGCGATTGGGTTAATTCCCTTTGATTTCCAGATGGGTACACATCAAATTTGGGGCGTTGCGTCGACAATAAGGAATCGCATTTGATCGGGATGAAAAGTCATGATTGCAATGTATTCATGTAAAGGTTGGTATCAATAGCCTTTCGTGAACTGCTTCCTTCAAATGTGTGGAAGGCTCTAACCGAATTGAGCCTATTTTTCAAGGATCTCATGTCAACAGTCATTCGCACCGAAGATATGAGTCGTCTAGAATGTGACATTACGTTAATATTGTGTTAACTAGAACTGATCTTCCCTCCATGTTTTTTGACTCAATGGAGCATCTGCCCGTTCATCTTGCGTATGAAGCGAGAATTGCTGGCCCAGTGCAGTATAGATGGATGTACCCATTCGAGAGGTATCTTCTCAAACTAAAGAACAGTGTGAAAAATAAGGCGAGTGTTGAAGGGTCGATAGTAAATGCATATCTGGTCGAAGAGGCCTCAACTTTTGGTTCGCACTATTTTGAAGATCACGTTTTAACTAAAAGAACAAATTCGCCTTAAAATGACGACGGTCAGGATGGTGTAGATGGCACTGCTGAAATTCCCTCGGTGTTTAAAAAATATGGGGAGACGTTTGGTACAAAGGGAAGAATATTCCTAACTAAGAAGAATACAACGCCGCAAGGAAATACGTGTTGCTAAATTGCGAGGAGGTCCAAGAATATGTTAGGTACGAATACTCTTTTCCATTTATACTGTAAATGTATATGTATGTCGCATTCAATATCTCCAACCGAACATTATTGATGATAGGCTCAACGAAAAATTGGAAAATGAATTTTCCAATTAGTTCAAATATTACGTAAGACGTTCGATGCTGAGATGCATATCATTAAATTACCGTATGTATTTATCTAATATATTTTCTAAATTAAAAATGATTCTTCAATGTCAAAGGTTTAGAGATCATTCGAACAATGTAATCGTCGTGAACATTAGGAGCCTAGATGAGGGTCCATCAAGATGTGTGAAAATGTATACTAGATGTAAGATAAATGGTTATAGATTTCACACAATCGAGCACGAACCTAACAAATCAACATCGAGTAGTGGAGTATGCATTAAAGGGTCAAACTATGGGGAAACCGAGTATGATTATTACGGTCATCTCATAAAAATTGTGCAGCTCGAATACACCGGCCGAATAGAGAAAATACACTATTGTTCAAGTGCCAATGGTTTGATCCAACTCCTACAAGCACAAAAGTTCATCCACAATATAAGCTTGTCGATATCAATCATAAGCCTAGGTTTAATCGATATGAACCTTTCGTACTTGCTTCACAAGTTGTACAAGTATACTATTGTGCGTACCCAAGTTTGAAACGAGACAAGCATGACTGGTGGGCAACGTGTAAAATCAAGGTGAGATCAAATGTTGAGTTTATCGAGCCTCTACCAGAGCAATCATTTCAAGAGGAAGTTGTATATACATGCAATCCAATTCAACTGGACGATGTCAATTCCCAGTTACACAACCCCAATGATAATGATGTTGTTGATTTTGGTGACGAGACAAATGATGATGCAGAAGAAGAGTTACTCATCGATCAAGATACAGATCAAGACACAGACGAAAATGAGTTTGGAAGTCGACATCCTCCAATTATTTTACAGGAAATGATTCTACAACATCTTCTTGGAATGACTGTTGTTCAGGCACGCGAGGCTCGATATAATCCATCGTCGATCGAGCTTTAATTTGACAAGTTGCCCACCAATCTAGTTTTTCTCACTTCAAACTCAGATACGAACTGTAGTGCACTTGAGTCGCCTGGGAGGCGAGTACAAATGGCTCGTACCGATTGAATCTACGTTTATGATTGATATCAACAAGCTTATATTGAGGGTGAATTTTCGTGCCGGCTGGAGTTGGATCAAACCACTCACATTTGAACAAGAGTGTCCTTCCGGTTGTCTGAAGACCGTGATACTCCAATTGAACCACTTCTAGAAGACAACTGTAATAATCCCTGTAATCTGGCCCATAATTTGTTCCTCTTATACAAACTCATGTGCTCGATGTTGATCGTTCAGAACCATACGCAAGCGTGTGAAATCTATATCCATTTATCTTACAACTGTTGAATGTGTTCACAACACGTGATGGACCATACGTAATGGACCTTATATAATCGTCATTTACATTGTTCAAAGGATCTTGTGCCTACAATAATTTTATTTTTTAAAATGTCATAATACATATTAATTGCCACGTAACTTTATAGATAATTAAGACTCACGTAGTTCTCAAACCAAACAGGAAATTCAGCCTCCAATTTTCGATTCAGTGCCTCATCTGTAATGTTTGGTTGGTGACATTTAACACCATCTTCGAACAAATTGCACATTTATGTTTAAAATGAAGAATTGTTATAATATTTAATTAATAGATTTCGAAGATTACGATTGCAACGAGCTTGAATCATTAACCTGATAAATTGTTAGAGTTCAGCACAATTTAGTAACACATATCTTGTAATCTCGGCTGTTAGAGGAAAGTAAAACATCCTCTTGTACAGAACTAAGTTGGACTTGCGCCGTTTAGCTTGTCACTTTTTCGCGGGTTTGAACCGTGGATGATCACAAAACTTGGACTTATCCAAATTCAAATCATCCTTCCAATAAATCATGCAGTTCTTCACGCAGCAATCTATCTTCTCTACCGGTAACCCCATACCTCTCAACAACTTCTTACTTTCATAGAAACTATCTGCAACATTGTTGTCTTCTGTCACGATCTCTTTGATTAAATCAATAAATTGATCATAAAATTTCTGAAAAATGCCATGCTCCGATTTTGAATTCATAAGACGGGCAACTAAAGACAATCGATTGTGTTTTTCGCAACCGGGATACAGAGGTTTTTTTTGCATCTTTCAGAATATCGAAAAACTTCTTCGCCTCGGGATTACGTGATTCATCCAACTCAATATCACTTATATCGAAATTGGGACCGACAACGTCTTGCACCATATCGATATATGCATTTGATGATGATCCCCCGACTTCAATAACAGAAGACGATGAGATGAGATCTGCTTCCCCGTGATGAGTCCAAATGTAGTAATCAACAATGAACCCACCGAGGTGACATTTTATCTCATCGATAGACCTATAACTAGAGTTTCTACACTTAGTTCTTGGGCAAGGACATTTTAGTTTATCACCGTCCCTCTCTGCAGAATCATGCGTGAGTGCAAATTGTACGAAACTATCTACACCGGCCACGAACACCGGATTTAGAAATCTGGCAATATTCCATTTGTACATCCAACTACAATCAGGAGCCATCCCAAGATTTTGAGTGTTATTCGTGATTCTAGAATCAATGGACGGAAAAGAACGTGGCGAAATTTCGGCAGCATTACGAGAAGAATGAGTAATTCGAGTTATAATTTGTAAGGCTTCTATTCCATTCAAAAACGTGACATTTAGTAGTATGTATTATCTTAAAATATGCATTTCTCTTAGATTCAAAATTTCGGCAGCATCTCCCCTCAGTTCTCGTAGTACACGTATATTTCAGTGCACCCGTGAATAATTAGAGAGATGCAGAAACTGAAATTTCAAAACTAAAAAAAAAATACACATATAAGATAACCATACTACAAGTCACATTCTCAAACTGTCCAAAAATGGGACAATTCGAAATTTTGTATCAAACTCTATATTTGATACTAAATCTAAAACGGGTCTAGGAATATTAGAATAATTCGAAACTTAGTTTCAAAATTTTCTATTTCATATTAATTCTTGAACGAGTGATCTGTATACAATTGATTCTCTACAACAATATGAATCGCGTCACTTCGCCAAGGTTCCAAATAAGCAATTACCACTGTCATATTTTTAAAAAATATTTTGAAAATTTAAATAAAACCACGTGACACCCTATCACGTTTTTTAAAATTTTTTTGAAAACCCGCTATTGGAAGGACAACACATCCCGGCCGGCGCCGTAACCCACGTCAACATCCGACGGTATACAACCAACAACATCAATGACAATAATATATATAAACAAAATTAAACCCCGGCCGATCACCACGACCTCTCATGCATGTAAAATATACAACTTTTTTTAAATCGCGCCCGATCACCACGGCCTCCCATGTATGAACCATATATATACAATATAATGGGTGCATACATATATCACAATATAATTTGCCTCTAAAGTTTATCTAAATTTAAAATCAGGCCCTAACAATCTAAGTTAATACAATGAAACCCTATTTTCCTAATTATTTACTAATTTAACCCATAACTATCTAATTATATACTTTGTGTACGTATTTTCCTAAAAATTCTCCAATTTAACCTTAATTCAAAATAATTTACGATTAGACCCCTAATTTGAAATCAAAACTTTATTTCAAAACTAAACTCTATTTGAAATCTAATTATTTTAACTATAATATATAACACAGAATTTTAAATAAAATTGTATTTAATTTAAAATTATTTTAAAAACTATAAATTTATTTTCAAATTAAAATAAAAATAGAATGATAAATTAAATACAATTTATATTAAAATTATTTCAATCCCAAACTTAATTTAAAATAACAACAAATTTTATTTAAAAAAAAATAGATTTTTATTTAAAAAGAATAAAATCTTATTTTAAAAAAATAATTTTTTATTTTAAAAAAAAAGTTTATAAAATGATAAATACATACTAAATTAAACCCTAATTATATAATCAACCCCCAATCAAAGAATAATTAATTAATTAACTCCTAATTTAATTATAATTAGGTAATTAAACCCTATTTGAATTATTATTACATAATTAACCCATACTTTAATCCTAATAATGTAATAACCTTTAATTGAATCATAATTATATAGTTAATTCCTACTTTAATCCTAATTAGGTAATTACCCTAATTAAATAATAATCACATACTTGATCATAATTATGTAATTAACCCATAATTTAATCCTAATTAGGTAATTAATTCCTAAATGGCTCATAATTACATAATTAACTCTTAACTGTGTGTAATTACATATTAACCCCTAATGTAATTATAATTATGTAATTAACCATTAATTTATTTTAATTACACAACAAACCCGAATCTCAAACCCTAATCCCTAAATAAATACTAAGCCCTAACCTTAAACACTAATTATCTACTAATTATGTAATAAGTCAACAATACACAAAAAATAAACAAAATTATAAAAATAAAAGTAAAAAACTAACAAAAACGAAATTGGACTTACCTCTAGAATCGGGCGGCGCTCGGTGGCAGGCAGTGGTGAAGGTTGGGCTGAGGTTGGAGACTGGAGGCGGCGGCTGTAGGGCGGCTGGGATTCTTGGCGGCGACGGTGGCGGAACCTTCGGGAGGCGATGGGTCGGGGAATGACGGGAAGCCCGACGACGGTGGGCAGGGGGTTGGTCCAGGAGGCGGCGATGGGTCGGCGACGGTGGGCAGGGGGTTGGTCCAGGAGGCGGCGATGGGTCGGCGATGGAATCGGGCGATTCTTTTTTGTTATTGCGTTTTGACAAAATGAGGCGGGGAAGGAGGGAAACCGATTTTTTGGTTTAAAATCCTAAAGGGCAAGGCCGTCAGGATTAGCGGTACTTATACGCTGACGGGCAAAGACGTCAGCGTATATATTTTTGTTTTTTATAATTAAAAATTATACGCTGACGGCAAGACCGTCAGCATATATTTTTTGTTTTTTTTAATTAAAAATTATAGTCTGACGGGTTAGCCCGTCAGAATAATTAAGCGGGATAAATTCCCACTCTTTCCCTGACGGGCTACTGACGGGTATATTTGCTGACTGTAAAGGCCGCCAGCAAAACCGCCAACAACGTTTTCCACCAGCATTGCTGATGGCTTTTTGCCCGTCAACATATCCGCCAGCATAACCGAAGTTTTTTGTAGTGATTTAGTATATCAAACACCACCTGAAATAAATAATAAATGGCGAAGATCGAATAGATAAATTAAAATCCAAGACAGACTAAAAATTAGAAAAGAGAGAGAAAGAGAAAGGTAGAAGTGTATTAAAATACAAACCTTGCTATTTCTCCGTCCATCTACTCACCTTCAATTTAATGGTGTCCTTTCTCTGAATTTCTGAAAAAACATCTAAAAAAAGAAAAAAAAGAAAAAAAGATGAGATTGTGATGAATATACACAATGCCTTCTCATCTACCTTTTTCATTGAGTAAATGGTGTTGAGAAAAAAACCAGATGTGACAAAAAGTGTATCTCCATGAAGCTTCCGATGAAGTATCTGGTTGGGTCAGAGAATTGATATATCGAATAAAAAAAGATAATAACAAAAATTAAGAAAATAAAATATAGTTCAATATTAAGATGACACATAAATCAACCTATTGCGAAATGACACGTCTTAGTCCCTAAAGATGGTTGACCATCTTTATAAATAAGTTACAGATATATCTACGTCATTTTTTCGAAGGAAAATGACGCTCGTCAGTTGGGCCAGCTTGAACCATCGAGCCTATGGGCCAGTCTAAGAAAACTTCTTTGGGCCAAAGAAATTCTGGTCTAGGCCCGATTAATTACGGACTTGAACCGAGTAGACACACGGGCCGAGTGGTCAAATTGCCTACGTGGCTTACATTGATTGGATATTAAAAATAGGATAATAAAAATATATGGAGTGAATTATTAAGTTAAGAGGGGTTGAAAAATTATTAAATGCCCTTCATGGTTTTGTTTTGGGTGCATTTTGGGCTCAATAAAAACCCAAATGAAAGTCCTCGAATTTAATCATAAACTAAAAGTTAGTTATTTGCCTACAAATCTCAAATTTAGTCGAATACTACTAAAATCAGCCTTAAAATATTTTATTTTTATTCCTTTTGTAAAATTGTAAATAAAAACAATGATCAAGTATTTTATTTTATTCCTTAATTGGTTATATACAAATAATAACTTGAAGTCCAAGTCAACTTGAAGTCAAAGCCAAGGTCAGGCGCCCTTTCCATAAATATTAAACGCGTACTAAATTCCTTCTTTCCTAGTCCTACCCAAATTCAGGTTCCCTACAACAATTATATAAACACAAGTTGCCTATACGCCTCAGCATCATCACACTTGAGAAATATAGTTTTGTAAAAAAGTAAAAAAACCGCATACTATGGGTCTCAAATCAGGATATGAATATTCTTACGGTTTTTCTTCGTATTCAGAAGCAATATCAGATCTCGGATTCGCACGCAAGGTCTTCATCTTCGAGATCCGAACAAAATTCACGGTGAGAAGAAAGCTTGATGATGAGGACGAGGATGCGTACGATTGTGAGATGATGGAGTCAGAGGGTTTGTCAGTAACTTTGCCCGCGTCCTCATTAGATCAACGCGGCGATGCTTATGGCTACTTTGACCATATCAGTTACCGGCTGGACGAGTACTTGATGACCCAAGACGAGATCCAAACCCTCATTCAACAAGCCCTCGATTTCGCCGCGGCCGTCGACTCCTCCCGCCCCGTGGTTCCTATTGTCGTGAACATCAATGTTTGCACGGTGCAGTTAGACGGCGAGACGATCGACCACGCAATCGAAAGGTCGGTCAGGCCCGGCTGCTTGATCCCGTTAGACCTGTTGCGGCCCGATGGGGCGGCGAAGGACGACGACGACGACTCGTGTCTTCGCCTCCGGGATTATTTACTTTGTGGTCTGCCGAGGATTAGAGCGGACGATCTCCACGTGGAGGGGTTTGGTCCTCTCATGTCGACGTGTCCGATTTGCTTGGGCAGGCCCACGGCCGCGGCCCCGGTATCGTTGCTCCCTTGCAGACATGCTTTCCATAGCCATTGTGTTGTCCGGTGGCTGATGGAGAGCGAATCGTGCCCGCTGTGCCTTCACGACGAAATGATACTACTTGAGAAAGGAGGACGAGCAAAGGAACTTGATAAATTAATCCAAGTCAAGATGACGCAAGATCATCCCAATGCACGACTAGCACGAGCAAGACGAGCACCGGCCTGGCATGATGATTATGTCATGGCGTGATCTTGAAGAGAGAGAAATATGGCTTATCAGTACTCTTGCTATATATATCAGATTGGAACTAGGCTCTGGTGTCGTTGCACTTTGGTTGCAGTGTAGTTTGATTTGTACTGATTTAATGGTTTGCTCAAGTCCTTATATGTACAAGTTAAGTAATGTTATTAATTAGTAGATGGTTTATGATTTATGCTTGTTTTTCTATAGTTATGCATGATAAATATTGTCACAGTAGTGATGTTTTTTTTTTTCAGTTTGCACATGAAGTCTCATTCCTACACTTTTGATGTCAGCAATTGTGGATGAATATAACAACTACAAATATTGTGAATTCTACTGATTCGGCCATTATTCTTATTATTATTTTTGGTTTATTCCAAAAAGTGTCGTGTGAAGTTTGTGCTAACTACATAAAAATCAACTAAATTTCATAATAACAAAGTACTCCAAGCATTGATTTTGTATACAATTTTACCCCACAAGCCCATTGCCCACACATAGTACAAATGGGCCCGATCCCTTTCAGCCCGTGAAATTATAGCTTAAATCGACAGCTCAACTAAAGATCCTCAGCCAGCCAAAAAAGACTAACTATGAAATACACATACTTAAAACAATTTACACTACAGCAACCAAAAATCTCTCCGTGGCCGTGAGCTTGAAAATGGAGAAGATAGAGCACACGTATGTACAAGTCAACGGTCTGAAGCTCCACGTGGCGGAAATTGGGAGCGGATCATCGCCGGCGGTGGTGTTCCTGCACGGGTTCCCGGAAATATGGTACTCTTGGCGCCACCAGATGATCGCCGTCGCCGGATCCGGGTTCAGAGCAATCGCACCCGATTACAGAGGGTTCGGGCTATCGGACCCACCGCCCGAACCCGAGAAGGCCACGTTCCTGGACCTCATCACTGATCTCCTCGCACTGCTTGATGCTCTTAACCTCTCCAAGGTACACAATCGATTTTATTTTTGTATTATGAAATTGGACCGTTTTTCTTAATTGTTCCTCCCCCTTTTTTTTTCCTGCTGATGATCAAATCTCTGGGGTTTGTATTTCTCATATGCTAATTATTTCTGTTGAACGTTCTGATTATTCTACTTCAGATAGTCAAAGTGAAGTCAATTGCATTTTTTTTATGAGATTGAGGTACTTGTATAGCATTTCTTCGGAAATTCATGGTACAGATAGATTGAGCTGAAAAAAAAAATGCATAACAATTTAACAAACCAGCTTAAAACATAACTTTTATTGTTAGGTTGGACGAAACCTCGTTTAAATCAAATTTGAACACAATTTTCTTCTTTAAACTTAAAACAAACAATTTTCTCTATGCAAATTACTATTTATGCAGGTTTTTCTTATTGGTAAGGATTTTGGAGTTTCAGTGGTATCTATATTTACCCTTCTCCATCGGGACAGGGTACTGGGCTTCGTGACGATAGGCGTACCATTTTCACCGCCTCGTCCGGCCACATTCATTCAGAGCCTACCTGAGGGCTACTACATTTCAAGATGGCAGGTTCACTATTATTATAATTCAAAAATATAAATGCTCCATAATAAATAAGCTAATTCGTTTAATTTTCTTGGATAATTTATTCTTACAGGAGCCAGGACGTGCCGAAGCTGATTTTGGTCGACTCGATGACAAAACAGTCATTAGGAATGTATATATCTTGTTCTCCAAGAGTGAGATACCGATAGCACAAGAAAACCAAGAGATCATGGACTTGGTGGAACCAAACACTCCTTTACCTTATTGGTTCACCGACGAAGACCTTTCTACCTATGGAGCCTTGTATGAGAAATCAGGTTTCCGAACTGCACTTCAGGTTACTTACAGGTAAAACAAACTTATCTTCCAAAATTATAAGTATCTGTTTTACATAATAGTTTATAAGGATAATTGTGTTTTATTGTAGGGCAATCGGTACACAATATAATATATCAGATCCTAAAGTCGACGTTCCAGCTCTGCTGATAATGGGGGAGAAGGATTATGTGCTCAAATTTCCAGGAATAGAGGATTACATTAGGAGTGGAACAGTGAAATCGTTTGCTCCCAATTTGGAGATCGTATTCATGCCCCAAGGAACTCATTTTGTTCAAGAGCAATCACCGGAGGAGGTGAGCAGCCTCATCCTTAACTTCCTCAAAACCCACAATCATCAGACTCAGGTGGAATATTGTATTGTGTAATTTGAGATTCCATTGTGTTTTGGGATTGAATAATGAATAAACTACTACTTAGTACTCCCTCTGTTTCATATTATAAGTCGTTTAAAAGTAAAATTCTTGTTTCACAATATAAGTCGTTTTGCTTTTTTCACACAAATTTAGGAGAAGAGAGAGAAAGAAAAAGGTAAAAAGTGAATTGAGGATTGAGATATTTGAGAAGAGAGAGAAAGAAAAAAGTAAAAAGTGAATTGAGAATTGAGATATTTGAGGAGAGAGGGTAAGATAAAAGGAAGATGGGTAGTTTACGAAAATAAAAAATTAATTATTTACTCATTTATCTAGATTTCTTAATAAGTGTGTCGACTTATATTTTGAAACAGAGGGAGTATTTCCATTATGTATCCTTCATCTAGCATGTACTATTTCCACACGACAATTATGAAAATCAATGATATTCATCCTTGCATTATGAAATAATTTAAAAATATGTACACCGATGATTCGTAAATTTGAACATTCTAGCTCTAGGCTTTTGACAGGAACCAACTCTTAAAATATGTAAATCAAGAAATATAATATCTATTTACATGTGAGTCAAAGAATATAATATCTAGTCACATAGTGTGAACTTCAATTTCGCATGTGGTATTTATTTTTCTTTAATGGTAAAATAAAACAGATAGGATCCAAACAGATTGAGAAAATTGTTGGTTTCTAAAGTTTTGTTTACTCGGTCTGTTTAACAGGCTTTGTAAACCAAATGGTGGTATGAAAGTGTCAAGATTTATTTTTCCATTATGGCATAACAGAGTTCATGATGACATTGTCAACACGATCATCACTAATCATTTTCTATGTATATAATGATTTATCTTTTTTATCTAAAAAGACGCGGCGAAACGTAGATGTGAATCATCAAATTTATGAGCTTTAGACGGCATAAGGGAAGTTTAAGTGTCGAAGTACGTTATGATTTTTAAATAAATAAGTGAAATTAGGTCTTGTTAGGTGGAAAATACGTCTAAAACTCTAAAATTTATATGTACTTGATAGTCTTAACAAGTTCATTTTTAATATCTGTGAAATACGCTTAAATTTATTTATTTTTTTCATTTTTTAGTATAATAGATCTTAAGATGTAAAATTATGTGTTTAGCTTTCAATTATTCGTAACAAATGAGTAAACTAACAGATTTCCCAAAATAAACAACAACAAAAAAACAATGTTCCTAAGCTCGTCAATGTGCTACTTAAGTATGCTCAAGCCTCGTTGTGCACACCTAGGCGTGCACAAGCCTCTTATAAGCCAAATAGGCTCTTTCAAAGGACTTATGAGTTGTGTTACAGTATACATCACGCCTTGACGAATTTAAGCACACTTTAAGTTACCGTTTAAAAACACTAATTTCTGTTTACCATATATTTGTTATGAATGGAACCCAGAACCACTATTATTGAGGTCGCACTAATAGGGTTTATGAATTGTCTAAATAAGTTGTTCTATAGTTTAAAATTTGTAGGTTTATGATTTTGAAAATAAGTATCAGTTTGTGATGTTGTTATCAATGTTAACCAACACTGAATAACAACATCAACCAGAGTAAAATAAAAATTATGCAGCGGAAATAAAATTTACGAACACAGCAAATTAAATTCAGTTCATAAGTAGTACTTGTGAACTTGGGTGTACAACCCGAAAACTATATTACTTTCTTGTTCACGATCAATACAAAAATATGAGAAGTAATATATGAAAACTAAAGTATCAAAACTTGATACTAAATACTTGTTGGCTAGATGAAAAGCTATTCTCCGTTGGTCACGCAATTTCGAATAGCTTGTTGATTTCGAACAATGGCTCCAAGTAGTTTTCGTGTTCTTTCCTTGCTGTGCGTCTTCTGCTCGCGTCTTCTCGTGAAAAATTCGTGCGTGAAGAATTTGTTTTAAGCTTTAGGACTCTCTTGTCTTAAATAGACAATTCTAAAATTCTAAACTTGATAAACAAGTAAAACAAATCGTAATCACAATCTAAGAAACTAAATAAAGTCTTGTACATCAACTAGGAAACAAATAAATTTCTAAATTTAGTTTCCTAACTTATTTTGTGCCCAAGAAAGACAAATAACAAAATAGGAATTATTGCCAAGAATAAATTGCTCAACAATCTCCCCCTTTTGCATTTTTGAACAAAATACTACGACGCAAAAATAAGCTTAACCAAAAAACAACTAACTCCCCCTAAGTTGAAAATCTCTCCCTAAATAAAACACCCAATGTTATTAAAATATCAACCCAAAATTACAAACCAACATTGTTCAGAAAATCACTTAACAAAACAAACAAATCAAAACGGAACTTATTGACTTCAGACCCTCTTCGAACGACGAGGGGATGTCGAAGTTCCTTCACTCATATCCTTTCACTTCTTCTTCGTCATTCTCTTCATTTTCTTCAAAACCTTATTGCGAGAGCGGATCCTCTTCCTTCGTTTCTCTCGAGCAAGACTCGCCAGGGCCTCGGCAGCAACAACATCCTCTTCACCAGCATCATTATCATTATCTTCACCAGCATCATCCTTATCCGCGTCGCCAACATCTCCCCCTTTTTGACCAGAAGGCAAAAGGGCCTCCATGATCGAACCACGAAGTGCCTTTAACTGGGTCATCTGCGTATCAATCCAAGCCACATGCGCCCGAAGAACCTGCGCAGAAATGGGGACCATGTTGAGACCAATGTTGGGAATGCCGGTCCCAACACCACTAGCAACATTGGCCTGGAAAAGCGTCTGCCAAGGAAGATCAATAACCCGGGCACCTGAAATATGCTGGCCCCTCAAATCAAGTCAGTCAGCCTCCCTAGTAAGTACATCATTAGAATAAAGCGCCAAACCCTTATTCGCAAGCAGGCTGAAGATCAAAGAGGGAAAGCACAATGAGGCGGCGGACCTGGTGGTGGCGAACTTCGTGACAATATCAAACACATGCTGCCCGAAACTAAACTGGACTCCCCTCCTAAGCTTATACAAAAATTGGGCCTGAGGCCGTGTAACACAAGTGGTGTTCTTGGAGGGAACCTAGTTGCAAATGGTGATCTTGTGCAAAATAGAGTAAAGAGAAGAAAGTCGAGTGCTCGACAACTGTTCAAACCAATGATTTAAAAACCGGATCAGACCGGCCGGTTCAATCGGTTCAACTGGGAACCGGCCATTGATCCGATCCGATCACACCTATAAAATCGTTTTAGCGGTTAAACCAGTCAAGAACCGGTTAAAACCGGTTAAACAGCTGAGAATCGGCAAAAAAAAAATTGGTTGAACCGGTCAAACCGTTTTTTATGTGCAAAATAATGTGTATGATTCAACTAAATTGGCATAATTTTATTAATGATCCATGGAACCTAATCAAGCGATATGAAAATAAATAAATTATGTTCGGTCAATTTTATTTTTTTATTTTAATTTCTCTTAATAATCTAGACAAATAATTAAGATAGTGATCTATGACTAATATATCACATAACAAAGAATTACATTAATATGTTTAATAGAGTATAAATAAATGAAGCATGTTTATATAATAAATTAATTACTTTTTCCGAATACGAATCAAATTAATATTTATATTAATATATTACATAATATTTCATATTATATAATTAAGAATATTATATTTTTATTAATACGTTTAGACCAGCGGTTGAACCGGTCCGACCGGTTGAACCGTGAACCGGTGAGGATATCGGTTCGTTCACCGGTCCGGTTTTTAAAATATTGGTTCAAACCACGCATGCACCATACCGCCAGAAAAGAATGAAATAACCTCATTCATATCATCCACAGTAGAATCACCCCGAAATGGTTCAGGCCCAAATAACTCATCAATCAAATCAGGGGTAAAACTAAACACTTTGCCACGCACAAATACTTTGCCAAAATTCACAGAATTTAGATCAACAATGGAGGGCAACAGATTGACATAAAACTCCACGACTATATCACGAACAAAAGACATGGCAGTGGAGACTGTGGAATACATACCTTTATGCTGAAAGTAGGCAATCAAGTTCTGCCTTTCAAACAACTCAACCGGAACTCGGCGCTCAGCAATCATATGCCGGGTCTGGTACTCAGAAAATAACTCCTCGTCCTCAGCAGTCAAGAACCTATCAGAATGCGGCACCATGTCTTCAAGCTCAATGGCCCGAGATGGAGATCCACCAAAGGAGTGTGAGTGAATAGAGGTGTCAGATGGAGTCGGTGTGGGAGCATGAGAAGCAATATCATCAGAGGCAGAGCTGGAGGACGAAACAGACGGGGAATGATGTGATGTTGGTATGGGGGAACCAACATGAGGAGAAACATCTTCCTCCTTAGCAATCTTCTTTTTCTTCTTGTCCTTCTTGTAGGCAGAAAGAATATCACGAAGAGGCACATCAAAGAGGAATCAGGGGAATATCAAACAGATCAGGATCAAATGCAGGCTGATCATCACGAACAGGAGATCGAGGAGGAACAGTAGTGGTCGGTCTTGATGAACTTGTGACCTCTCCTGAGAAAAAATCTAAGATAGTATAAGGGGGGGATGGATATTCAGTTTCAGTGGAACCTGGAGAAACCTTGATGGCCGTCGGGGCAGATTTCTTGTCGGCCAATTTCACAGTCTGCTTCTGGCGAGGTGTTTTCTTCGCCGTCAGACTTGGAGCCGAAACAAATGGAGGCACCGATCCTTTCACATAGGGTGCAAGAACATATTCGGCGGAGCGACGGAACTCTACCGGTAACTCAGGAACAGATGAGGACAAGGGCGAATTCGACATCCTGCAAATTTCTCAAAAACACAAGAGCAACAAAAAATCGAGATAATTGGAGAGAAGTAAGAGAGTTGGAGAGTTTAATTGTAGAGGGTTAATGGGGAAGTGATCAAATGGTAAAAAGAGTCAGGTATTTAAGCTTCTTAAAAAAGATGACCGATGCCAAGGAGAGAGAAAAATAGAAAATAAAAGGAAAAGGCCCTAATTTTACCTTCCAGCGGATTATGGGCTTATAACCTGATTTTCTTTCCTTTCTAAAACAAAATCACTCCCCCTTAATGTAGGATACGTGATCACCGCCCACTTCAACCATTATCTCATTATATTATATTGAAAACAAGACAAATAAAATCGCACGACTCGACCACAAAATTAACCGAAGTATAGAGCTGGATTAATCGAACCATCAGCACAGTCGAGTCAATCTTGTGCAATATGACTTATCACTCTCCAAATTAAGCTCGTTATTACCTGTCTAGCCATCCGAGTACAACTCCACTGAACCACTTAGTTAGCTAGATTCAAAACACAATTAAGAGAATTCAAGATAGACAAAAACACAAGCAACAGTTCGCACAACAAGTAGGCATCTTCCCAAAGTATGAATGCCCAATTGGATGCCTAAAATTCATCGCCTAAAAAGGTTAAAACTATACACATTATGGTTTTAGTGACTTCGATCGGTGTTGATTTTTATTACTGACAATATTATGAACCAACATTGCCTCAGGCGAAGTCAATGGAAACTTACCCCTTAACCCAAGTTAATGACTACGTTAAAATCGCTCAAGAAGGTGAAACTTAAAGATTGGATCAATTTGTATTCATATTTTCTTCATCTTTTTTTTTTTTGAGATATGAAGAGAAATAGCTTATCTTCAGCATTTGCTGTTAACACCTCTTGCTTTTGGACTTGGGAGAAAACTAGTTTTTGCGGGCAAACTCCACAATCACCTAATTGAAGAGGTTAGTATTTTTGTCATCACTATTATTTCAACACTAGACCTTATCTCACTTTCAACCAGACTCAATGCATTTGGATTATGTATGAAAAGAAAAATAAAAATGCATGCAAAACTATACAGATGTTGTGACTGATGTTGATATGGTGTGTCACAACATCAAAAACCAACATTGGCTTAGACAATGCACATACCGAGATCTCTTCTCAAATGAGAGAAGGTCTCAAAATCTAATGCCTTTGTGAAGATGTCAGCAAGCTAATTGTCTGTCCCTATATGCTGAAGGCTAACTATCTTCCTCTCAATCAAGTCTCGAATAAAGTGGTACATTATGTCAATGTGTTTGATTCGAGAATGTTGGACTGAATTTTTCGAGATGTCAATGGCGTTGGAATTGTCACAAAGCACAGTCAAAATACTACCGTGCAGACCATAGTCTTCAATCATTTGGTTCATCCACAATAATTGTGTACATGCACTTCCAGTTGTAATATACTCGGCTTCAGCTGTAGAAAGAGAAATACAATTCTGTTTTTTGCTATACCAAGAGATTAGATTGTTCCCCAAGAAAAATAAGCCCCCTGTAGTACTCTTCCTATCTACCACATCCCCAGCCCAGTCCGAATCAGTATACCCTACCAGTTCAGTATCAGTGTCCTTAGTGTACCACACTCCTAATTCTGTTATACCAGCAATGTACCTTATGATTCTTTTAACGGCTTTTAAGTATGACTCTTTTGGATTAGACTGATATCTATCACATAAACACACACTATACATAATATCAGGTCTACTTGTTTTCAAATACAATAGACTCCCTATCATGTTTCTGTACATGGTGTTATCAACACCCTTACCAACATCGTCTCTCGACAGCTTCACAGTTTTGCCTAGTGGGGGTTTCTTATGCGTTTCACTTTCTAAACAAAACTTTTTAACTAAGTTCTTAGCATATTTGGTCTGAGTAAGGAAAATACCATCATCAAGCTGTTTGATTTGAAGACTGAGAAAGTACGAGAGATTACCTTCCATGCTCATCTCAAACGTATCGGACATTCGAGTGATAAAATCTTTGACCATCTGCTCGTTAGTGGATCCAAAAATAATATCATCTACATAAATCTGGACGATTAAGATGTGCTTATTGGATTTAAGGAGAAACAAAGTCTTATCAACTTCCCCTCGTCTAAAGTTTAAATAGAGCAAATGTTAAGTCAACCTTTCATACCAAGCTCTAGGAGCTTGTTTTAAACCATATAAAACTTTCTTCAATTTTAAAACAAAGTTGGGTTTTTGGGGATCTACAAATCCTTTAGGTTGCACAACATAGACCTCTTCACTTAAGACTCCATTTAAAAACGCACTCTTTATGTCCATTTGATGCAATGATATCTTCATATAACAAGCAAAAGCGCGTAAAAGTCTTACCGACTCAATGCGAGCAACAGGGGCAAATGTTTCATCAAAGTCAATTCCTTCAATTTGTGTGTACCCTTGCGCAACAAGCCGAGTCTTGTTCCTCATAATGTTGCCTGCCTCATCAATTTTGTTCTTAAAGATCCACTTTATTCCAGTGACGTGAGAATTTTCTGGTTGAGGAACTAAATCCCAAACATCGTTTTTGGTAAATTGGTCCAGCTCTTCTTGCATTGCCTTTATCCAGAGCTCATCCTTGAGTGCATCCTCCACACGTTTGGGCTCTGTTTTAGAAAGGTACAAAGATTCACGAATCTTAGAACAATTAGTAGACAGACAGACATACCTGACCATTTCCTTGAAATTTATCTGTCGCCTTCTTGTACTCCTTTCATCTAAGTCTCCGATCATTTGGCCCACGGGGTGGTTTCTCTGAATTCTGCATGGGATGTCCCTTTGATGAAGGTCAATGGGGTCAGCTGGATCTTCATCTTCTGATTTAGAATCTGATTCCAAGGCGTCTTAAGCTGATGTTGGTTCTGATGTTGAGTTCTCAGAGTCAACATTGGTACCAACATCACTCAACTATCTGGTTTCAGGACCTGCATCTCTGTTTTCAGTACCTGCACTATCATCTACAGGAAGAGTGACATTATCTTGAGGATTTTGATCATAAATCAGATCATTATCCTCGGTAGGTTTAACTCCACTCGTTAGATCATCGAACTTGACATTGATAGACTCAAACATGCTTTGAGTTCTAAGGTTAAACAACCTATATGCATGACTATTTTGGGAATAACCCATGAAGATGCACTTGTCACTTTTTGAGTCCAGTTTAGCTAGATGATTTCTATCATTGAGCACATAGAAAATACATCAAAACACATGAAAATACCTCAAGTTCGGTTTTTTACCCAACAACAATTCATAGGGAATTGCACATGACCCTGGTCTAAAACAAGCCCTATTTATAATATAACATGCAGTATTCATAGCTTCAAACCCAAAAACACTTTGCTATGCCATTGGAAATGAGCATAGTCCTAGTCATCTCAGTAAGAGACCTATTTTTACATTCAGCTATGCCATTTTGTTGGGGAGTGATAGATGAAGAAAAGTCGTGACTTATGACTTCCGAAGTGCAGTATTTTGAAAAAGATGTATTTTCAAACTCTTTTCCGTGATCAGTTCTAATCCTACCAATGTTCACATCAAATCTTACACACAGACTCTTTGCAAGTGTTTTGAATGCTTCAAAAGTTTCAGATTTTCCTTTTAGAAATTCTACCCAAGTGAACCTAGAAAAATCATCTACAATAACTAAAACGTACCTCTTACCACCAAGGCTCTCGACTTCAAGTGGTCCCATGAGATCCATATGAAGGAGTTCGAAGTAAGATGATGTAGTGAGACTCTGCACTATTGGATGTGGCACCCTGACCTGCTTTCCTTTCTGGCATGCCTCGCACGCAGGGATGATCTTTGTGTTGAGCTTAGGAAGCCCAGACACAACTTCTTCCTTGGCCAACCTGTCCATCATCTTGTAGTTGACATGCCCCAGTTTTTGATGCAACACCTCAACATCACTTAATCGAGACAATTTGAAAAAGGCATCACTGTTGATTTGATAACAGCTTTCTGAAGTCCTATGACCAATAAGGATACATGGACCATTCTCCTCATAGACTTCACACTTCTCACGGCTGAATTTGACACTAAAGCCACCGTCGCAAAGTTGACTTATGCTTATTAGGTTAGCAGTAAGTCCTTCTACCAACAACACATTTTCCAGAGTTACAACACCGAGAACATGGAGAGTTCTTTGGCCAACGATCTGGCCATTTGCACCTCCTCCACACTTCACTTTTCCACCTCGAAATCTGACAATGTTGGAAAGATGTTCTTCTGAGCCAGTCATATGTTTCGAGCATCCACTATCAAAATACCAGGCTCTAGGGAAATGAGATTTCAGGGAGGTATGGATCATATTGCACTTGATGTCATTTTTCTTGACCCACACTTGTTTGAACCTGGTGTTGGTATTGATGTTGGTAACACGGGAACCAACATGGGGTTTACCAGTCATATTTGTTCTCTGAAAGTGTCTTCTCTCGCCAATAATTTTCCAGCAAAATGGTCGAATGTGACCTGGCTCACCACAATGATGGCACACGAATTGTCTCCTTCTCTTCTTGTGTCGTTTGGTCGATTTTTGTTCTTGGCTCGAGGATTGTGATGGTTGATTCAGTTTATATCCAACTCCATGCTTTGAGATTCTGGGAAACTCATCTCCAAGATTTCGTCGAGCTTTGCCTTCCCCTTGTTCAGATTTGTGAGGTTCCTTGAACCCTCTTCAGCTCGGTTTTCACCTTTTCTACCTCAGCATCTTTATTGGTGAGTGATGATCTAATCGGAAGATTATGTTAAGTTGATCACTCTTTTCCTTGGTTAGTTTGTCAACCTCTTTCATGAGATCTTTGACCTTGAGTACCTGTTTTCCCCAACTAACAAACAGTTGCTTATGCTCAATACTCAACTGCTCGTATTCTTCAAGATAGTCAGTAGTCTCTGCATCCAGGCACACGATGTTAGTTGCAAGGATATTAACATGGACGTCGTCATCCCACACAATATTAGGAAACAGGGATGGAATCGGTTTAAGCGAGTCGGAATCATTGACATCCTCAGTGAAGTCTGTGGCAACCATGCTCTTTTTCCTAAGAGTGTTAGCACACTCATTCTTGTAGTGTTCCCAACCCTTACATTCATGACATTGCACCTCACTGAGTGGTTTCATGGGACTGGATGTATTGGGAATCGACGATGTGGACTGAGATCTAGGAAGAGCGCGTCCAGTAAATTTGGGTGTAGACTCCTGTGGCCTGGATTTTGTGCTTGAACCTCCAATGTTGTTCTTCTTCTTCAAGAAATTATTGAAATGTTGGGTCACAAAGGACAATTCGTCCTCCTCAAGCGTAGTGGATTCCATCTTTGTCAGAATCCCATTCAAACCAAACTCCTCATCATCTTCATCGTTGTTAGCATCGGAGGAAAAGGCAACATTCTTCTCTTTTGAGTTGGAACCAAGGTGTTCCATCTCATATTGTTTGAGGTTTCCTACTAAGGTGTTAAACTCTATGTCATCAACATTCTTGGATTCTTCTATGGCAACCACCTTCATATTATATTTCTTTGAAATAGATCTCAGCAGTTTTCCAACAAGACGGGAGTTAGTTATTGACTCACCAAGCTCTCTGCACTCGTTTGTAACGTCTGATAATCTCATGGCGTAATCCATGATCGACTCCTTCTCATCCATTCTCATCGCCTCGAAAGTGGACATCCACATTCTCTTCCTTGATTTCTTCACGCTATGAGTTCCTTCACACACCTTTTGGAGTGCATCCCATGCATCCTTTCTTGACTCAAAATTCTTGATACCTCTACAGTAACTTGCATCTACATATCCACACAAGGTGTTGATGCATTTGGAATTTCAGTTCGTAGCAGCCACTTCGTCAGCAGTCCAATCTATCTCATTTTTAGGGATGGT
Organism: Phtheirospermum japonicum; assembly: GCA_014905375.1. Classification (NCBI taxonomy): domain Eukaryota; kingdom Viridiplantae; phylum Streptophyta; class Magnoliopsida; order Lamiales; family Orobanchaceae; genus Phtheirospermum; species Phtheirospermum japonicum. Next base: position 1,513,966 of record BMAC01000099.1, on the reverse strand, counting down.
ATCGCCTTCACCATCAGTGACACGTGGCTTTTCCCATCCAATGAGGACGGTCCTCCATGCACGTTCGTCAATGCTTTTTAAGTGCTACCGCATTCTCTGTTTCCAAAGAGAGTAGTTTTCCCCATTGAGGATTGGAGGCCATGGGTTGCCTTGAGCATCCATAGCACCTAAATAAATAAGGATCAGTACTTAAAGTTTAAGTAACCCGCTCTAGATGTCAATTGTAAAATTTGTAGGTCTATGGTTTTGAAAATAAGTATCAGTTTGTGATGTTGTTATTAATGTTAACCAACACTGAATAACAACATCAACCAGAATAAAATAAAAATCATGCAGCGGAAATAAAATTTAAGAACACAGCAAATTAAATTCAATTCACAAGTAAAAATATTTGTGAACTTGGGTGTACAAACCCGAAAACTATATTACTTTCTTGTTCACGATCAATACAAAAATATGAGAAGTAATATATGAAAACTAAAGTATCAAAACTTGATACTAAATATCCCTCCGCCGCCAATGCCACAGCAGTAGCTGTGGCAGGGAGCCTCCATAAAACCCCTTGTAGCCTCCATCGCGACCGGAATCATCCTATGGTTCTTTCCCGCGTCCGACGGCGTATCGCAAGCATAATGCCGATCAAAGCTTCTGCAGATTTCGTTATGAAATATGACAGCGGCGACAACTCCAACAGTCGATTCCCGGTGAATCACCGGTCCAAAAACTGATGAATCTTACCTCGATTTGTTCGTATTCACATAAGCTTCAAAACCCATCAACCAATTTTACGATTTGAATTGGTTTTGATCGTGAATTTCTGTTTGAGTTTTTGACAAATTTCTGTAAAAATAAAAAAGTCCTCTCTCGCGCGTCTCTCTCTTGCAGTCTCCCCCGCCAGTAGCTCTCTCACGGAGGTAAGTTTATTGGGTGCGGTAGAGGTGTGTGGCGGCGACGCAGCAGATCTCTGCTGTCGTGAACATATGTACTGCTCTGATTGGGGTCGGTGCATCCTCCTTTTTTTTCTTGTTTTGATTAAATATCATTTATTATATTATTTATTAATAGTCTTTTATTTTTCTAATTAATAAGATGGT
>BMAC01000099.1:1492698-1511901 GCA_014905375.1 Phtheirospermum japonicum | reverse complement strand
AGGCAGCTGTGATTGAGCTGGGCTTTGGAGCGGGAAGCAATTATGGGTTTGCGAAAGGAATACGATCATTGATGCATGGGTTGTTGGGATTTGTGAGGCTGTTGTTAGCAACGCATCTAAATCTTGGAGTGAGTTGGTGGGGCTTGGCGACGGCAGTGGCGGGCCACCGGGGTTTTGTGGTGGAGAGAGGGGCGGGGCGGAGCGGAGGTTTACGGAGGAGGTGAGGGCTGAAAACGCCATCGTTTTGGATAACGTTTTTGTTGTGGTTTGAAGGTGGGAATGGTGGTATGGAGTTTGAGTTTTCAGAGTGTGTGGGGTATTAGGAAATGGGTGGAGACTGTTTATGGAAGTGAGCGAGAGTGAACGTGAGCCGTTCGATTTTTGATTCGACGGTGAGAATGTGGCCTAGAATATACGTTTGGAAGCTCACTGTGAGAGTAGTCTTTCTGGTAATTTTGCCTTTTGAGTTTTTGCAATACAAAATAGTCGGGTCTTTAGCAATTGTTTTCATTTGTAACTGACGACGGAGAAGGGAATCAAGGCATCGGAAAAAGGGATTGAGGCGGCATAGAAGGGGCGGTGAGCTTCGGCGGGCTGGCGTAGGCTGGAGCCGTCACCGTAGCGGAGGCTTTCGGAGTTTTGATTTCCACTTCTGTTGTGAATGGGATTTTAGGACCTGAAGCTCAGAAACCATGAAAAAAAATAAGTTTTGGTTTCTTTTTGGGGATGATGGCCTTTTCATCACTTTTAAAGTATTTTGGGGTTGATCTGAGTTTTTTATGGTTCTCTGGGACCTGATTGAACCTTATGTTTTTATTGGGTGACTTTTGTAATTGCCTCATTTTTGAAACCGTTAGTTTTTAACGGAAAGTCAACGTGGGGTATGGAAATTGAGAGAAAAATGTAACTGTGGGTACTGATAGTGATACTTTTCAAAGGTGGGGTACTGATCCTGAAATTACTACATAGTTTGGGTACCAAAAATGGAATTTACCCTTAAAAATCTCTAAAGAGTAGATATGATCTAAAATAATATGACTCTTCCAAAAATTCAAATTCACAATTAAAAGATTGGATTTTAACGAAATTTTAAAACAAAGGAAGAAACAATTTAAACTACAGGATGTGATCGTAAATGTCGTAAGCATTTGCAGTGGAATCCACCAATTGAGAAAAAAGTATTGTATATCTAACTTTAGTATATGTAATATTATTATTATTATTATTATTATTATTATTATTATTATTATTATTATTATTATTATTATTATTATTATTATTATTTTTGCGTAAGACATTAATTTATTCATGTAGATATATAATGTGTTTATCAATGTATTATATTGTGGTTAGATAAGAAGATTTTGAATATATTTAATATTTATTTAAATTAGGTAAAAATATATATAAAGAAATATTTAATTAGGTAGATATTAGGTTCAGTGACACCGAAGCACCATAATTTTCTCCGAAGCTAACAAAGCGCGAGAAGTAAACACATGTATATGTGGATTCTCTATTAATAATAGAGTAAGTCTTCTGTGTTACAGCCACACGAATCTCTTTTCATGTGACAGAGTCTAAACCCGCCCCTAACCCGAATCCTATATTAACCAAAAAGAAAAGTGAATTGCTTTAATTGTATTCATCTCTGTACCAAAAGTACGGCCTCTCTCATTTATCCGTCTCTGCGAATCTCACATCTCTTTCATCCTGTTGCTATTAAACGGACGTTGATAAAGAATTCTTGCGGCCCAAGCGATTGAGGAAACACACCTTGTTGGGAGCCTCCATCTCCGTTAAGAATTTCAGCAACCCAGTTTATGCGGCCGCCGATGGAGGTGAGAGAATCAATTTCAGCTCGAATTGGTTAGATCGCTACTTATAGGGATGGTAATATTTGGTTAATTTCATCTAATTTAGGGCTGAATTTCTCTATTTTTGTATAATCCACACGCGTCGATTGATCTTGATACAAATTTCCCATTTGACATCCCTGATCTTTTTTCCTGAAAATTAGCATGATGTGTCAATATACTAACTGATAACTTTAGCTTCCAGTCTAGTTTCTATGTACAAAAAACGTGGTTTAGGAGTTTTACAGGACATAGAAACTGGTTTTACAAAAAATTTTCTTTCATATTTGCATTCAGATTTTAATAATTTCTTACTAAAAATTATAGTGTTTATTGGAAAAAAAATTAACGAGACTACAAAATCTAATTCTCACTGTTGGATTTTATAAAAGAGATGATGGAATTTATACAAACAAGTGCATTGATTCTTGGTATTCTTTCTTGTGCATAAGTTGTTTGATGAAATGTCTAAATGAACTATTTTATTTTAAGTTAAATGGTATAATATGTAAAAGTGTTACATTTTAGTGGTAAAGTGACGCGTTTTTGTGGAAAAGTGACAGCATAAATTGAAAATATGACACTGTTGTAATTTTAAGCTTGATTAAATATAATTTAGTCATTGGTGCTTCTGTGAGAAAAGCTACTGTTTGCATTCATCCCGACAAGGTCCAGCAAAATCTTGCCACTCTCCAACAGAAGTACATTGCTGAAAAAGTCTTTGACCTTGATAAGGTATTATTTGAATTATCTTGTTTTATTGGAGTTTTTCCCCCCGCCCCCCCCCCCCGCCCCCCCCCCCCCCCCTTAAATATTGCATGTGTGGTTTAGGAATTTTCTAGCTAACAATTACATTCTATGTAATTCTAGTACCGATATTTGGCCAGTTAGTTTATTTCCCAAATAATTGATGTGTATGCGCTTGTTGTGTGTTTTTTTTCCTTATAATTTGTTGTTTGTGTGCTGCTGCCAGTTTTTCTCAATTATGCTTCCCCCGTGAATAAAATTTGTGTTTTTATGTCGTGTAACAGTAGAATTTGTTGTTTGTGTGATGATGATCAGCTAATTTGTTTGTATTTTTGTTGGTTTATTGTGTATAGAGTATATATTTTTATTTCTTGTAACAATAGAGCTTGTTGTTTGTGTGATGATAGATGATGCCACCTTGGAGAAAATTTTGGAAGGAGATTCTAAACTGGTGTTTGAAAGGTTCAAAATCGTGCCTATAATTCAAAATACTGTCACTTTTATTTGCAAAAATTTTCACTTATTATATCTAAATACTATGATTTAGCCAAGGCTCTGGTTGTTTTGGTTGATGGCTTCAGGTAAAAGTTTTGTCAGCAGTGCAGCAGGTTATTTCTTTTTCTTTTTCTTTGTCAAGACACAATTACTCTAATTACATTTGTCTTAAGATGTACACAAACTACGTGTCTTGAGATGTGCTAAAATTCGTTGTTTTAAGGTATTTTAGACAACCATATGACATTTGTACTACTAATTGTTACTGTTTTATTTGTCATTGATTCGAACTTTTGTGTACCCACTTATAAAAATTTGTCAAAATTTAAAAGCTTGCCCACAAGAGAACGGGATCGCGTGTAGGTTGGTAAGTTGAACCGAATCGTCTCTCAAGGAAATTTAGGCTCGGAAGTTCCTTTTGTGTTTGTTTGTTCACGAATACGAAATTAAAAATAAAATCCTAATCTAAACACATAAAAGCAATAAATTGATCTAAACGAAGAACAATAAAATGAAGGGTTTTTGAAAAGATTTAGAAAACTAGGGTTCTAGAGCTTCGAATCGTTTCCACGAACTATTGGGATAAACCCAATTGATGGTTCACGAAGACTCTAGGCTCTAGACCCGTTAGATCTAGCCAATCAATTTCATCAATCTCAACATAATAATCCCAACATCATCATCACCAATCTCAATATCATACAATTCATCATCATACATGGGGGTGGGTGGGTTGTTTGTTGGAGTTTTGATTATTCTAATTCAAGCAAAAAATTAAGAGTATCATAATTAATTAAACTAAATTAAACGAAAGGAATTAAAGACTTACTAATTAAACTATGACGAACATCAGCGTTTTGGTGTCGGGATCTTGAATCTAAGCTATCTAATCTATCTAAGAACTAATCTAAAGCTAGAGATTCAAAACTAAGAAATTTAAAGAGAAACTAAGAAAATAAACGGCACTCGTTGGGGTTGTCAGCCCCTAAAAGGCCTTAGAAACCCTAGGAATATGATAATGTATGTAAAAAACCGAAATACATAGGGTATTTATAGTTTTGGGAAGTCTTGGGCAGTAAGAAACCCTAAAAATCACGATTCTGGGTCGTCGCGTCAACCGGTACGTCGACCGAGGCATTTAGGATCGACGCGACAGAGAGTTCGTGGGCATTGGCGTTGATCAGGGCTACTCTAACGATTCTTGCGTCGACCGACGTAAACTGGTCGACGCGGGCGGACTGACGCAGGCGCGGTCGGCAGGTGTGCGCAGCGCTCAGCAGGGCTGGTCGGCAGTGCTGGTCGGGAGGCTACTATAACGGTTCCAGATGGAATAATCGTTATAGAAAGTCCAGGTTCTAATTCTTCAAATCGCGGCCCGTTTTCGCTGAAACTCTACTCGTTTGCCCATCATTGACTAAGTCCAAACTAAAATACCTAAAATAAACATAAAATTAATTAATTATAATTAAAATATGATTAAACAAGCTGGAGATAAGAAAATACAAAAATGTGTTCAATCTATCCAACTTTCACCGAAAATAATAAAAAAAGATTCGTGTTAATTAGTCATCAGTTCATTATCACTATTTTCCTTTCTATTTTGATGTTTATTTATATTTTAAAAAGTGCCAAGTTTTGTAAATAAGATAATTAGAGGTTCAAAAGTGATATTGTTATCTAAATCGAAATTTCTGGGTCTTTGTTGTTACCCTTTATAGATCTCTTTTTATGGTTGCTGATTGTGATCCACAACCAAGAAGGATCCGAAGAAAAATTGTTTGTTAATATTAAAACAAGTCTAAAATGTTTGACGATGAATATTTATTTAATAATAAACGGAGGATCCAAAGAAAAATTTGTTATATCTTTTTGTATATAGACGGTGAAAAATGATTGGAAAACTAGGCATTGAAAAAATAAATTATGACTTTGTCGATAGTGTGAAATTGCAGAAAATTGTTACTTTCGTACGAAAAACTATCACTTCTTTACTTAAGTGCGTCACTTTTCCACTGTAATTTAAAATATAATATTGTTAATTTTACACTAAAAGTGTCACATATTTAATTATTATAAACTAAAAATATCACTTTTAGAACATATTATATTGTAATCAAACTTTTAACTTAAAATATAACATTGTCACTCTTTCAATTAATACGTCACTTTAGAAGTTAAAAGTGTAACTTTTACATATTATATCGTAATCAAATATTTAACTTAGTACATAACAGTGCCACTTTTTCAACAATTAGTATTGTCACTTTTTCAGTTAAAAGTGTAAGCTTTACACTAAAAACAGTTACTTTTACATATCATATTGTAATAAAAAATTTAATTTAAAATATAACACTATCATTTTTTCTATTATTAGTGTCACTTTTCGCTTCAAATATGTTTATCTTTCTATATAAACCAATAACACTACAATCAAACTAAATATTAATGTTCCATACTTTAAATTATACTAAAGAAAACATACATAAAAGTGCATTGCTCAAAACTTTTGTCACAATTAGTGTCACTTTTGGATCTAAATGTGTCACTTTGGCAAAGTGATCAAATATAATTAATTAGACTTCCCACAACCCTCCATTTCCCCTTCTTCCTTTCTTCTTCATTTTCACCCTCACCAAATCAAACATCATTATTCAATCCTGCAAGTTTTCATCGAAGAAAAAAATAATAATTTTAGACACGTAAACATGCCAGCCACCGACACTCAAGGCTCATTCCTCAACCTCATCAGCATCTGCCGCAACCAGGTCCCCATAGATCAAAATCGACGACATCGAATTATTCCAGAAACACGTGGCCATTCGCTTCTCCGATCTTCTCTTGTCCACCACCGTCGCCGCAACCCTCTTTTCCCCAGCCCCCGTCCCTACCAATAACAATAGTCTCACCGACTTCACTGGTATGATCCATTTTGGGCTATTTTTGCACACCCCTAGCATTGCCCATTCAACCTCCACAAGGCCCAGACACTATTTTCCCATATATTCATCTCGAACTCACCATCCTGCCCGAAGTCGACTGCATATGCCCGCTTTTGTGCTTGACATGTGCCTGCAACACAAAGATGCTATAATCCACCAACAGTCACCTTCACACAAAGCTCCAAGGAACAAACGACAATTAGTACCTGCAAATGGACACCAAAATGTTAAAAAAAGTAACAGTAGATACTCAAAGTATATACAATTGAAGATAAAATTAGACTCGATATCGCAGCCACAAAGTTGGCATGTCGCTGGTCGAGTCGGACGAGTAGCTTGTAATTGCTCTCAACCCAAACTTACTACTCACGAGCTTGAACCAGCAACACAGCTGGCTCAACTCCTGGCTTCAACCCTCACAACCCGTCCAGCTTTACAAACCATTAACTAAACTACAATCTTTCCCGGCACGTCTCAAGGTCTCAACAAGTGCACCAAAGCACTGGGTCCTCGACTCTCATCGGCAAATTGTACCCATCCATGAGTCTAACATCATAGAAATCCAAGCCACCATTTTCGAGAGTATGACCACTATCTTATGGCTTCTTTATTTTTTCATTAACGCTAATACGAACATACTACTATGTCTATAACAAATAAATTGAAAACATATAAAATAAAATATAAAACCACCCTAAAACTCAATCAAGACTTAAAACTTGATCAAGTGCTCTAAATCCAATCAAATACAAATAAATTGACAAAGATATTGAACACAACCTAAATCTGTAACTGAAAAATAACTCAATCAAAATTATAAGAAAATATTGTTGAAAGAAGCATTAAACATACCCTAGAAAATAGCAAATATGAACTCTTCAATGTCTAGACGGCGACATATGATGGTCTCGCAAAAACAGAAGAAAGGGGGGAAAAGAGAGACGATAATGAAATATGAGGATGGAGACTCGTCGGAGGTGATGGTCTCGCAACAACTCCGATAAGGAAAATGGCAGAGTTGAGGTTTTCTTGCTATGATCTATAATTTTTAGCGTGGAAGGAGAAATCTTAATTTGGTGGATTCGATTTCCATGAATCAGATTCAAAATTAACAAAGTTAAACCATCGGAATCGGTGGATATTTTGAGGATTTGGTTGATGACAGGTGGAGGCGTTTTGGGGATGGAGGCATCGTGAAGAGAAAGGAAGGGGGCTGCTTTTTTTCTCTCTCTTATATAGGTGATCCGTTAGCTAGGCAGGTGGATCTGGGTTTGGGCTCCGTCACACAATTGAAGACCCGTGTGACCGTCATATTTGAGTGTTTGCCTTAATATAGGGGATATATATATGGAAAGGTCTACAGTGCCTTCAAGGCACCATGTCCCACACCCCCTTTGCATTTACAACAATAGGTCTCTTAATATAAAAAGCCTAAAATTGATCTAATGGTCCCTATTAAGCCCTATTAATTGAAGGATAGTATATATATATGATAAGGTTCAAATGAGAACCATGTCCTTATATGTGAACCTATGGACAATTATGGGCCTTAGATCTAATTAAATGGATGGATAAGGTTTTCTGTGTATTTCCTTATTTGATTAAAAGCATTAGGATTGTATAATAAAAGCACTGCTGGTATATAATAAAAGCACTAGTTCGAAGGTTCGCAAATAATGTCATGGTTCTCATTTGAACCCACCCCTATATATATATATATGATTAGGATCATGTGATAACCAAATATCCTAGGAACCGCTATATTACATTATAAGTGATGCTAATTTTAATATTGCAAAATGATATTTATATTTTCACATTACTATTTCTATGTTTCCATTTTTTTAGCATGTACATGATTTATAAATAGCATCATACCCTATGTAATATAGCAGATTTCTAACTTCCTACATAGAGATCTGTTCCAATGTTTATCTACCCCTATATATATATATATATATCGGGGTGGGTTCACATGGGAACCGATCCCTGTGTGGGAACTAGAAACCTGCTATACTACATAGGATGTGATGCTATTTATGAATTATGTAGCAATGTGAGAATATAAATAACATTTTGGGTTATTTAAATTAGCATCACATAAAATGTAATATAGCGGTTCCTAAAGTTCCCACACAGGGATTTGGTTCTCACATGATCCTAATCATTTATATATATTTATATCCACGCATATATGTGTGGGTAGAGACAATTCCTGGAATATGGAGAATTCCTTGTCGAACAATCTGACCGTTTGCACATCCACCATATTTCACTTTTCCACCTTTGAATTTCAAAATATTCGAGAGAAGGTCTTCAGAACCGGTCATGTGCTTGGAGCATCCGCTATCAAAATACCACGCTCCTGGAATGTGGGATTTTAAAGGGTATAGATCATGTTACATTTGATCTCATCCTTCTTTACCCAGACGTGTTTAACTTTGCTGTTGGTTCTGATGTTGGAACCGTAGAAACTGTCATGAGACATAACATGTTGCCTAGTCCTCTGAAATTGACTTTTGTTGTCTGCTTTCTTCCAGCAGAACAGGCATATATGACCAGGATCACCACAATGATGACAAACATACTATCTTCTTCTCTTTTTGTGATGCTTAATTGTCTTTAGTTTCTGGTCAGTTTCCTGCTCTTGCTGTTCAGGTTTGTAGCCAATCCCATGTTTCGAGGATTCTGGGAATGACATCCCCAGAATCTCATCGAGCTTTGTTGTTCCCCTTTTGAGGTTTGAGAGAGTATTCTGAGCCTTCTTCAAATTGTCCTTTACTCATTCCAATTTCGAGTCTTTCCTTGTGATAGTTGATTCCAGACGAGTAATTATTTTCACTTGATCATCCTTCTCATGGGTGAGTTTCTCAACCTTGATCATTTGAGCTTTCACTTTTAGGACTCAATTTCCCCAATTTTCAAACAAATCGTCATACTCTAGGCACAGTTTCTTATACTCGTAAGTTATTTCTTTGACTTCTGCATTAAGACACATGATGTTGGAATTGATGTTTCCAACTTGTATGTCGTCATCCCAGACAAAATTAGCAAACCGTGCAGGAACTGACTTAGGTGAGTCAGAGTCATCTCCATCTTCTTCAAACTCCTTTGAAATCAGGCTCGTTTTCCTCAATGTGTTAGCACATTCATTTTTTTAGTGTCCCTAGCCTTTGCATTCGTGACATTGAATCTCACTGAGAGGTTTGGGGGAATTTGATGTCTTAGACTCGGATGATGAGGACTAAAAACCAGAAAGTTTTCGTCCAGAGAATTTTGGAGGTGGTGTCTCCGGTTTGTACTTTGGAAATGTCCCTCCAATGTTGTTTCTTCTTCTCAAATGCTTGTTGAACTTCTGAGTGATCATAGACACTTCTTCCTCACCAAGAGTGGTATTCTCGATTTTATCCAGCAAGTCTCTCCAATCAACAACTTCACTATCATCATCCGAGTTGACATCGGTAGTGAGGGCAACATTCTTCTCTTTCGAGTTGGAACCAAGTTGTTCCATCTCGAACGTTTTGAGCGATCCAACCAGTTCATCGAAGTCCAAATTATCAGTGTCCTTCGATTCTTCAATGGCAACCACTTCTACGCTGAACTTCTATGAAATGGATCTAAGTAATTTTCCAACAAGGCGTGAATTGGACACGGCCTCGCCAAGTTCTCCATATTCATTTGCAATCTTTGAAAGTCTCATGTCATAGTCCATGATTGACTCTTTTTCATCCATACTCATCGCTTCAAAGGTAGCAGTCAGCATTCTCAGTCTTGACCTCTTCACACTTTGGGATCCTTCGCACACCTTCTAGGATCCCACGCATCCTTTGCAGAATAGCACTTTTTGATCACTTTGTAGTAATTTGAGTCAACGTATCCACAAAGTGTGTTGATGCATTTTGAGTTCCAGTTTAAATCTACTATCTCATCAGCAGTCCAGTCTGTTTCTTTCTTGATGATAGTGTCTCCATCAGCGTCGGTAGCTCGTGGTTTCTCCCATCCAACCAGAATAATCCTCCACGCTCGTTCATCGATATTTTTGATACGACACCGCATCCTTTGCTTCTAGAGAGAGTAATTCTCTCCGTAGAGGATAGGAGGTCGCGGATTGCCTTGAGTGTCCATAAGTTAATGAATCTACAAAACAAGGATCAAAATACTTGATGTTAAGTACCCTGCTCTGATACCAATTGTGGCATTGTAGATCTATGTTTTTTTGGAAAGAGATGTTATGTCTCGTGATAAGTAACACCAGACTTAACATCAACCAGTTTGAGAAATGTGAACTTATAACTCAACAGGTGTTATGAGTGATGTTAAATAACACCAGTGATAACACCAGACTGTGCAATATCAGAAAAATAGCGGAATAAAAATAAATGAACACACCTATTAAACTTTTAGTCCGTAAGTAAAAGTACTTACGGACATGGGTATACAAACCCGAAAACCATATTACTTAATTGTTCAAGATCAATTACAAAATGTTTAAATAATATATGAAAAACAAGTGTATCAATATTTGATACACAAATACTTGTAGCTATGAATGATCCAATCTCCTCCGTTGGTTACGCAACGTTGAAGATTTCTTGATTCTGACTTGTAGCTCCAAGTAGTTCTCGTGTTGTGTTATGCTTCTCCAGAAAACGTCTTACGTCCTTTCCAAAAGCCGTGTGTTGTTTGCGTTGTCCAAAAAACCCTTAAATAATCAAGACTCCTAGTCTTGATAAACAAGTTAATCTAAAATAAGGGAACTAAATAAAATCCTAAACTACCTTTAGAAAATAAATCTGGACTCCTAAATAAAATAAAGTTCAAGAAAGGCAAACACACAAAAAAGAAAATTGTCGAGAATATTATTCTCAACAAGAATATTTTCAAATCCCCTAAATATTGTAGCAAGTTGTGTTTCTTTTCGTTTCAGTTCTTATTTATTTAAGTTGTGCAACTTTGGATTCCATTTACACTGTATTTTTTATGAAAACATTTATCATACATTGATACTCGTGTGGAATTTAAGGTATACTACATTCAAATCATTGTCCTTATTTTTTTTTACTATAAATGTAGAATTTATATTAATTTTCTATTTATTTTAAGGTACGTATTATTCAAAATATTTCATTTTTGTACCACTAATAATATGTTAATTTTCTATTATTTTAAGTTGTCTAATATTTGCGTATTTTGTTATATGACTTTTATTTAGGTGAAATTGGAAATATATTAATTTCTGATTATATTATGTTACATAATACACACACACACACACACACACCTACCTAAGTAAACTACAAACTCAACCAAGCAATGGCCAAATTATAATTAAAAATAGTAATGATAAAAATAAAAATAATAAATATAATTAGTAAACTACAAATATTATAAATTCTAATATCAGTCCATAATATTTAATTAAAATTATTAAAAGAAAACTTACATACGAATAATGGGTTTTTAATAGTTGTTATTTAGTGTGTGTAAAATGGTATTTTATTAATCAAATGATATATTTTAAGAATTTAACATTACATTGATTTAAGAATAAATGGAGAATTTTGAGATCAAAAGATTCAAAAATATTTTTAAAGGGTGTATCCAAGTTATAGGGAGTCATTATACCGTGCACCTGGGTGCACCTTGTAAGATGCACCCTGTAATTTAATTTATCATTGCATATAACTGACATATATCATTACATATTATTGGTACATATCATCACATATAATTGATACATATCATCACAAATAGTTGAAATTCTAAATTAAAAAAATAAAATACTAAAATTAAAAAAATAAACCTAAAACGAAACTAAAACCTAAAAGTGAAAAACTAAACCTAAAATTAAAAACTAAAGCCCGAAATTGAATATTAAACTCTAAATCCTAAATTTCTATCATATATCATCACATATAACTAGTAGAATTATAGATTTTTGTCGGGACACTAAAATGGAAAATTAAATAAAAAAACAAAAAAGTAAACCTTAAAATGGAAAATTAAACCCTAAAAATGGAAAACTAAACCCTAAAATATAAAATTAATCCCTAGAATAGAAAAATAAATCTTAACTCTAAAAATTGCCATCATCACGTATAACTACCATATATTATCACGTATAACTGTCATATATCATCACGTATAACTGAATGATAACAGGTTTTTACAAGGTGCACCCAGGTGCATGTAATAAACTTCCTATATGTTGGTTCAGTATTTGTTAAACTGATTAGGTATTTATAGAATTCTTTTAACTTGTAATGTTAAAAAAAATTGCACATATATTGGTATGTAAGTTCGAAGGAAAATGATGCACGTCAGTTGGGCCGACTTGAACCAACGAGCCTATGGGCCAAGCTAAGAAAACTTTAATTCCCTTGGGCCTCAGAAACCCTAGTCTAGTCCCGATCGAATACGGAGTTGGACTTGGTAGCACGGGCGGGTGTTCAAAGATTGATAACTCAAAGAGCATCTCCAATGGAAGAATATTGAAAGTGAAAAAATTGACACATGACATAAAAATGATTATGTGGCATATTAAATGCTTGACATTGTCAAGTGCAATGTCAAATCTTAGACATTACTCTTGACAATGTTTACAAATTAATTTTAAATATATCATCCAATCATGTTATTTCTCTCTCTTTATTTTTTTCTAAAAGTAAAAATATAAATTATCACATATATAACATTAACATTGATGCATTGGAGAATATTTTTATAAAATGTCAATGTCATTTGTCACATTGGTTCAATTAACTCTATTGTATTGGAGATGCTCTAAATGTAATCACTTTCACTGTCAATGAAGGGTATTTTATTAAATCCCTCTCTATATAAAAAGGATAGTATTTCTAAAAATATTTCTCAAAAGTTTCCCGCCGATTTTACTTACTACATGTAGTATACATATTTATTATTTATATAATTATTTATGTAAATATTCTTTTGCAGATTATGATTTATGTAAAGAAAATATTAAATATATAGAAGAATTATGTATAATAATAAATAAAATCTGATAGAAATAAAAATAATATATTTTTTTTGAAGAAAATATAAAATATGAAAAACTATTTAAAATAAATATATAAATATAAATAAATAATTAGTTAATAAATTGAAAAAACCCAAAAAAGCAAAAGTAAAACATAAATATTTTTTTAAATGCTTTGGAAATTAAAAATATTAATAAAGTTATATATGTAAAAATATAATAACTTATAATTAACTATAATATTTATTTAATAAATATGAAACAAAATCGAAAATTGAACAATCAAATAAAATTAAGGAAAAATTCATAAAATAAGTTAAATTAACTCAAAAAAAATTCATAATTAGATTCTATAAAATTATTAAATAAATATAAAAATAAAACAATAATTCTAACTAGAAAAATATTATGTGTGTGTGTGTGTGTATAAGAAATTTGGAAAATAAAACAATGTATAATATATACTATATAAATAAATCTAAAAAAATAATTTATAAATCTGCAAAACCCAAAAAAGTAAATCAAAATATAAATATGTCAAATAATATCAAATATTTTTTTACTATAAATAAAATATAATAACTTATAGTTAAATTTAAAATAGTTATTTAATAAATAAAAAAAATAGAAAACAAACCAAAAGTTGCTAATATTTATAAAATTAAATATGAATTCATAGCTACAAAAAAAAGTACCATTAAATTATAGAAAATTATTAATTAAATATAAAATAAAAAAAATAAATAATTAGAAGAAATATAATATAATATAAAAAAAATTGGGGAAAAAATAAAATGAATGACAAAAATAAAAAAGTTTATAATTTGATTTTAGAGGTGTGAGATAAAACTTTCGAAAGGACTGGACTTATTTAATAATTTTGTTAACTAGAAAAAATAAAAAGATAGTATGAGTACAACTAGAAAATTGATGCAACGAAGACAAAAAAATAAAATTATAATCAGTAACAAGAATTTGTCTATTCTTCCATAATTTTATTTGTTGACCAGATTAGGTGATACGAGGACAAACCTAATAGCTTCATATTTTCAATTTTCTATGTTTGACTCGGGTAAACTCGGATGACCCAAACTTTAACCCTAAACGTGTCACAAACTTGACAATGACACTTTTTTCCTTTTTAATTTTCCTAAAAAAAATAAAATATTATATTATGAACATAAGTGAAATGTAAATAACTTTATACAATTACTTGATTAAAATTTAAAATCAAAATTATATGTGGGCATAACAAAAAAATAATTATATAATCGCATGATATAAAGAATTAAATACATAATTTTAAAATTCTTAACTAAATAATTATTTATGAACGTTTGTATATTAATAATGTGTGACTAATTACTATGAATTTAAGTATTTAACATTAGAAATCACAAATAAATGATTTATTACTCTCGGTTATATAATTACTTTCATATAAACTGGAATCTATATATAAATTCTAATTTATTATCGAGTTCATCAACTTAATCGATGATTGGGTGGTTAATTACTCAGTGTCTATCTCAAATCAATTACGGTTGATTTAAAAAAATAACTATAGTAAAATATAATACAAAGGCCCTCAATTAAAATTTTAATGCGATGCCTCATTTATTTGGTATTTCTTTTTCATTTTTGTAGTATTTTTTATATTTTTACAATATTTATATTTCTAGATTTAGGAAATGATATTTTATAATATAACATTAATTAAGTAAATTTCTTTATGTTTTAAAGTATTTTAAGATTTATTTTATTATATTTTATAACTTCTTGACCTTTTTTATTTTTTTTATTATCAACTTTCAATAGATAAAAAACTATTTAAAATTAACTTTTATATATTTATTGAATTTACTTTATCACTATTGCCAATTTATTCTTTCAATATCTTTAAAATAAATATTTAGAAATTAATGATAATTTTATTATATTTTTATCTGATTTCAAAATGATTTCATATTTATATTATTATATTATATTATGATATTTAAATTTATATTTTATTTCATTTTAGGTATTGTTAAGAACCATTTATAATTAAAAAAATATATATGTTATATATATTTAACTAAATTCATATTTTTCTGATTATTTTATTATTTATAGCATTTTAAGCGTGTTTTGTTACTTTAAGATTTAGTAAATGATTATTCAGGATTGAAATTATTTTTTATTTATTCTATAAAATTATTGGAGTAAGATTTATTATATATTATTTAAACTATTACTATCTTCATAATTTTTTTGAAATTATTTGATAAGTATTTGTATATGAAATATATTTCTTATTTATATTTAACATATTTCATATTCTTTTATGATTTATCTTATTATTTTATAACATTTATTTATTTATTTCTTCTTATTATTAATTAATTATTTAGAACTTATAATATTTTAATCCAATTTTAAAATAGTTTAGGATTTATTTTATATTATTTATAATATATATGATTTTTGTGACTTTTTAACTCTAATTTAATTAATATATATTTATAATCTAAATACAATTTTTTGTATTTATTTAGTTGAATTTATAAATTTTCTTTCCAAAATTTATATTACAAGTATTATATTTTTATTGGTTAAGGTTTATTTAATAATTATATAATTATGTTGATATAAATTATATCTAAAATAAAACG
This sequence comes from Phtheirospermum japonicum, assembly GCA_014905375.1. NCBI lineage: Eukaryota > Viridiplantae > Streptophyta > Magnoliopsida > Lamiales > Orobanchaceae > Phtheirospermum > Phtheirospermum japonicum. The sequence continues at coordinate 1,496,210 of BMAC01000099.1, read as the reverse complement.
TACAACAAAGTACAACTAGATTATTCAGTTGTACTCAAACAGATTGATGTGATTGAATTATGACATAATCTAATGATAAACTTTCGTGTAAGTACAACAGATACCGATAATTAGAAAAGTCTAAAATTATTATAAGATCTCCACTTTATCTTTGATACAAAGACTAAACAAGGAGATGGACTCAATGATTTGTAATAAAAGTGACTAATATGATTGTTTTGCGACTAACTAAATGAGAGAGCTTGAAACTATTGTCATGTGAGTTAAACTATAATTTGACGTATAATGTAGTATGCAAAAAGTTGTTTCATAAAATATAAATGTGCAGTTACTTACGTTTAATTTGTTATAGGGCGCCGGATATAGACACCCCATCTACNAAAAGAAAAAAAACATTACACCTCCAAACACATTATCTTCTTTAACCCTTCACCACCACTCCAACTCTGTCATTATCACCTCCCATCACACCGTCGAACAGGAAGAAGAAAAAGCGTGATGGGTGTTGAAAGGTAAGTGATGGATTTGGGCGATAAATGTTTCTCGAGCATATGTCATGTGTTTGAACTTTTGATCGAACAATACAATGTTGTTCGAAAAAAAAATTTGAACAAGACTTAAAGGGGGCGTTCAGATAAATCTTTCGAACATGTGTTTTGTGTACGAATCAATTTTTTGCAGTTGTATTTTATGTTTGAATAGATATTCTAAACCTATATTTTGTGTTCTAAAGTTTGGTTTGAATGAAACTTTTCAAGGCATTTTTTTTCTTTTTCTTTCTTCAATGGCACGAAGGTAGCAACGTATTTTTGTGTGCATATTTTGTTTATGTTCTTCAATAGATGGCTGCCATGGCAGTGACGACAGTGATGGGCGACGGTTGGAGTGGTGGTGGAGAGTTGAAGGAGATGAAGTATTTGGAATGTGTAGGGTTTAAGGATAATATTGACATTTTTTTGATAACATTTTAGTGGGGCGAACTAATAAATAAAACGAGGTGCGTATATCTATGCCCTTTGTTCTAAATTAGCTCATGTTGACCAAATCGTGACTTGAGTATTTTAAGTTATTCTATTACATTAATAAATTAATAATATTACACTTACATCGAATGAATTTACACCATCCATTCAATTTGTTCTGTGCATCGCACGGGTTAAGCACTAGTCACTACAACAAAAAGGTGTTTAGTGACGCTTTTTTTTTCATGTTTAGTGACGCTTATAAGCGTCACAAATCGCTTTACCTAAGCTTAGGAAAGTGTCACGAATTGCGTTGTTAAATTTGATGTCACGAATTTATTCATGATGCAAGATACATGCGTAGGTGAATTTTTGAACGTGACACTTTTTTCCTATCGCGTCATGAATTTGAATTTGGTGACATTATTTTTTTTGTCACGGATAGAGTTTTCTTAGACGACACTAATCAATTTTCGCGTCACTAAATTAATAATATTTTTAATGAAGAAACTTTGTCAAATTCAAGACACTTTTAGAATTTAGCGTCATTAAGAATATGACATTTTTTTGAAAAAGCATCACTAGAATAGAGACACGTCTAAGTAATAGCGTCATCAAATTCATTACAATTTTAATGATTTGTGTCTTTAAATCTGTAATGGTTTTCCAAATTATAGTCATAAGATTTGCGACGCTTTTAGAATTTTAGTCGTTAACTCGATTACACTTTTGACGACTTGTGTCATTAAATTGGTAAAACTATTCATTTCGTGTCTTAAATATTATTATTATTATTATTATTATTATTATTATTATTATTATTATTATTATTATTATTATTATTATTATTATTATTTACCTCGACACTAAAACAAATGTATACTAATGCGAAACCCTCTTTCGACACAACAAAAAACTCCAAAAGCAGAGAAGAGAACAAACACATAAAGGTCTAGAGATATCATCATTGATAGGGCTATATTGGTCAGGCCTGGATTGAGGTAGACCTGGAATCGATAGTAGATAAGAAGGGTCGAATTGGCGTAAAGAATGGGTGGCCAAAAGCCCTTCCGGAGAAAATGGCCTCTGAACCAGACCTTCTCGAGGTCGGAACTAAAGAGACAAGTAGGGACCACTTGTCAGAATCCGCTAACTGAACCAGCCCCTAAATCAGGGACTATGTTCCCGAGATCCCGGAAAGGGGGTCCCACCACCAGGGAAAGCCCGTATGTGTGCCTGGCAGACCTGGAATAAAAGAAGAAAGGGCATCAATAACGATCAGAGCCGGTATGGGTCTGAACAGACCTGGCAACCAGCTTGCCCAAGAGGGAACAAGTGGGACCACTTGTTCCGAGTATGTTTCATAAAACGGCCCATGATTTGCGGCACGTGTTCCCGAGATCCCGGAAAGGGGGTCCCACCACCAGGGAAAGCCCGTATGTGTGCCTGACAGACCTGGAATAAAAGAAGAAAGGGCATCAATAACGATCAGAKCCGGTATGGGTCTGAACAGACCTGGCAACCAGCTTGCCCAAGTGGGACCACTTGTTCCGAGTATGTTTCATAAAACGGCCCATGATTTGCGGCACGTGTTCCCRAGATCCCGGCTGGGGTCCCCACTAGGATAAGATATAAATACCCTAACTTGGGGGTGGTGAGAGGTATGTTGTTACAAGCATTCCTTCTTATTTTTCTCTGGAAAACACCTCATCGCTTACTAACTTAAGCATCGTCATCGCTTACTAACTTAAGCATCGGAGAGGTTTCCACCGGAAAACCACCGGTGGTCCTTTCTAACCTTTGTTTGTGGTGTAGGCTTAGGAAGCTCGCGGGTTCCCAGGTCTTACCCAGGTGGTTCACTATTTCCGGTAGAAAACAATCATAAACAAATGATCAATAATCACGACATCAAACTCTCAACCAAATCAAATCATTATAATAACAAAGGAAACACAAGAATATATAAAATAGTGAAATTCTTTAACAGATGTCAATAACAAACAAAAAGAAAAAATTGTATCATTGTCTAAAACAAGTAAATATTAATAGTTCAAAGACATGAAGAAAATACAAAAGGATAATAATTGATATGCTTCGAATGATCTCCGTCAATAGCTAAACTTCTTGTTCAAAAAATAAGAAATCCGATTACAGATTGTAAGAAAAAAAATGCATATGCCATGATCAATATTGATAATAGAGTTCATGATTCAAAAATCTGAACTATTTTCTTATTATACAGTATAGATTATTTGCCAAAATGCAGAATTAGTCCATTAACTTTGTGCAGTTGGGAATTTTAGTCCACCAAATACACGGGTGGCGATTTTAGTCCACTAATTTAAAAGAAGTCGCACATTTAGTCCATTTTTGACCTAAAATTCAAATTTTGGCCGAAAATTAGATTGTGACCCGATTTTTGGGGATTTTGACCGGCCAACATGCCACATATGTGCTGACTTAATTTGTCATTTTAATTATAAAAATTATAAATGTCATGTGGGTAAATAATAAAATAAAAATAAAAACAATAAAAAATTGAAGAAAAAC
>BMAC01000099.1:1472313-1484321 GCA_014905375.1 Phtheirospermum japonicum | reverse complement strand
CTAGATTACACGGAACTATTATAAAAAGGTAAGAAGATCTTAGCGTGTATATTTATTAAAAATTAATGAACACTAGACAGTTAACATAAACAATGCAGAGACTCAAAAATGATTGCATAAAGAGTATAATCCTCGTCCTTTCTAATAACCTAGACATCCACTAGTATCTTGAGCATCACGCATGAGAGAGATAATTAATGTACACTGGTTCATTATTAATAATTAAAAAAAAAGAACTTACATTATATATATATATATATATATATATATATATATATATATATATATATATATAGGGTTGGGTTCAAATGAGAACTCGTCATTATATGTGAACCTAGTAACTCATCTTGACCATTAGATTGGATAATCTTGATGGTTGAGATCATGACATGTCAGCATGGTAATAATATAAAAAAATGCATTAATTAATTAAAAATGGTATTTTGAACATATATCAACGTTTACAAAGAGCACTACATTGTTCTTTAAAAAGCACAATCGATTAACAAAAAAAAACATTACGATTGTATACAAAAAGCATCGCAAATTTCGTCTATAAACTGCAAATTCAAAAATTTGAAATGAAAACTCAAATTTTCAACAAACCATAACTTTTTCAAATTTTATTCATTTTGTATGAAATATATATCAAATTAATCACATTCTCAAGATCTACAATTTAAGATACATATTGCATGTTTTAAAACGTAAATATATATGCAATATTAGATCTAAGGCCAGGATTAGTCCCTAGGTTCACATATAATGACGGGGTTCTCATTTGAACCCAATCCTATATATATATAAACAACATACCAATTGTTTATCGAGACCAATGTTTTGTGTTTTCAAATACCAGATTGAGAAAACTCGGGCATATTCGGCAAGAGAAAAAAAACAAATAATATGATGATATAATTTTCTCATTAATGGTAAAAATTTAGATTTTAAATAATAAAATAAAAATGAAAAATAAATTGCATATAAACCTGTGACATCACATCCTTAAATTGTAAGAATTCACGTTGAAGTCGATGCATGTCTCTTTGCAATTGTCGTTAACGCTTTTCAAGTCTTGCATCCTCTTCTCATGTTCCTCTTTCAATTGGCCTACTTTAACTTCATAATCAGTTGCTAGAAATTCTATCTTTGTTTCATAATTTGCTTGCATATCACCAAGTGCCTTCTGCATACTTTCCAGTTCACTTGATCTTTTTTCTGTGTACGGAAAGATTTGGCCATTGACTTGTGTAGGCGTCACTGCAAGACCATATCCTTTAACTCTTCCATATTGATCTTCCCCTATAACTTCATAGAATACCTTATTTTGAACGATACTTGCATCTTGATTTTTAGATTTTGCACCGCGTTCTATAATTAGGTTGGTAGTAGTATCCTATTTCAAACAATTGTCAAAGATTTTTTGATTAGCATTTTTTTTCTTCTAAGTATCAAAATCAGTGTATAATCTAGAGCATCTAATTGTAGAGTCTTACAATTTAACAAGGGAATCCAATACTCTCTATATATAATCAACACAAAATCTAAAAACTAAAATAATAAAATCCTTAATCGTCGTGGCTCCCTACACCTCCCAAAAGACAAAAAATACAAGCTTGCATTATGAACATAATTTATAGGCAAACAATAAAAAATAAAAACATTAACACTTTAATATATTTTAATAAAACTTACCTCCAAATAAGATCATGAAGTCTAAATCAAGTTAGAAGTGAATCAGGATATGACACAATTCTTGTTAAGCTTTTAATAGTTAGTGTATTATTATATATTAAATCATTTACTAAATAAAGAATATAAAAATATTAATTTAAATATTTAAAACAATTACCATGATCTTTTCTGCTTCCGAATTCACAAAAGTTCCATCCTTTTTTTTTGCGTGTTATGGCCAAGAAGTCGACACGTCCAGGTTGCTTTCCATTTCTGGCTTCCTGCCATAATATCATATTAACATCAACATGTCACGTTTCTCTCCCATGATAAAACTTACCACTATCTCATATAAAAGTCTAATTAGATACAACTGAATCTTAACATTATCATCAACACCCAACCAACACATAATTACAGGAAATAAGAGAGGTCATATAAGAAGATGCACGCACTTGTATGTATGCATCATTTAAAATCATGCTTAATTTTCATAAAGAAATTTTGAAATCTCACAAATTCATCTTTGCACCGTGCAAAACTTTTGGAACCACGAGTATGAGGCGTTTTGTGGTGTTTCCCTGCTGCTTTACCTTTATCAGATCGTATCAACAATTACAAGTGGAAACTGAACACATAAAAATTTTAATCGCATTTAAGTAAAATACATAATCATAATAATTAGTTTAGTACCTTCGACTCTTCTGAGAACCAGTACTCAACAAGCTTGTACCATTGTAAAGGAGAGATTCCTTGTGGAACATTGTCCATGATTTGTTGCTTTGTCTTCCTAGGTAAAAAATAATTACATTTTAACTCATGCTTGTAATTCTCCCATTTCACACGGATTGAAGCCAATACCCATTTTTAAACATAAGAATTATCAGAGGTTTCAAAGTATACATATATAAAGAAAATATACCAAATTGTTACATTTACCATATGTATGATATTTCAAAATACGTAATTATTAATAGAAAAAAAAATAAACCATATTAATTACTTTAGTTAACTTCCATAAATTATCTTTATGTTCATCAGGCATTTTCCTCCAATCTGAGTATTCAATGGATCAAATTATTTTTTCCTTGCGACAGTACCCAACCAACCACCCAAAATTCCACCACCTTTTTTAATCGGTTGCCCTAACTCATTAAATTGGACTATCACCTTTGAGCCTTTAGGCAGTGTCCAAACATCTTTAGTACGAGTTTGTCCTTGTCTTCTACGCAAATTACCTTCTAGATCTAAATAATAATTTCAACAATTTGAACACAATTTAGTTATGTTGGATCATTTATTTCACAATAAGTAATTAAATTTGGAGATGCTAGTTAATATTCCTTAGTAAGTCGCTCAAAGTTATGATTTTTTACAGTTGGCAATAATTATATTAAAACAAATATAAAAATGTTTGATCATAGTAGAATGAAAACCAAAAGATTAAAAATTATATTGGTTCAATGTGAAGATTAATTTATTCCAAGCAGAAGTGGAACCTTATTTTAAATTTAAAGTCAATAGCATATATTGTGATGTGAAGAATGTAAACATAATCTACTAAAACAATAAGATTTTTTTGATTAATATGTTGGTTGATAGTTAATTTAAAAAATCTAAATGTCGCTTTCTGTAGTTATTAGTAGGGGTAAGCAATTGTTTGGCTAGACATAGTTATAGTGAATGAAAATCATGTTTTTTTATCACCAAAGTTTAAAAGTACCTCTAATTTCGATATCTTCATACACTTCATTAGCATTATCATTCTGTTGTTGTGCTTCAATATCGGAATCTAGACTGTCTTGTGGTTGAGTTTCATCATCCAAACCTTCTTGGTTATTTTCAAATGTTTTTGCGATAGCTGCCTCAGAACTCCATACACCTCGCAAATGCTTTGATCCATCCATTAACATAATTCTGCAATAGGTAATATAAAAAATCCACTATTAACCTAGATGAATAAACTATTGGACACATATCTAAATTACAATTAACAAAATGGTCTACCTACCTAATGGGAAATAGGTACAATGAAGATGAGAGGAGTGGGTGAGAGATTGGGAAATAATAAGATAATATTGTGCAAGAGGGATAACTGATGCCAACACCGTGGAGAAGATGGATTGGAAAAGATTGGATTCTTGGCGCCTTTTTTTTAATCATTTTCATCTGCTAATAAATCGGAACCAACATTTTTAAACACGGATGGGCGGGTCAACCAAGGACCCAGATGACACGGGCGGATCCTTGCTGACCGGCTAGCACTTGGCCCGATCGAACCTTCTTCTATCTCAGTTCCCTTTTGTTTCCTTCATTTCCCTCCCAAAATCTTTCCCTACAAGGGATTTTAAAAACACCCATGACGATTTCAAGAAAAAGGAAACTCCTAAATCGATTTCAAGAAAAAAAGGAGGCCCCAAATCGGAGAATTTCAGAACCTTCCTTTGAGACTCGAACCCTACCTCACCGAATACCCTCACTTTTTGTGGCCTATCCATAAGATTGGGTTGGGTTGGTGTATTTTTTGGATATCGATGGAGGAAATAACGATGTGGAGGAAAAGAGGGCAGGGATTCCGGAAGAAGATGAAGCACAGAGCTTCTTCTTCTCCATTGTCTATTGTATTATCGAAATTTTTTATTATGTGCTTTTTTTTTTTTCTGGGCGCGTGTACTGTGTTAATTAGAATATAATTTTGTGTATTTTTAAGCTTAAACTTTATGTTTCTTTGTCACTTATTACTTTAATAGATTAGAATATATGTATTATATATATATATATATATATATATATATACACACACATACACACACGTGTGTGTGTAGAGTATAACTTTGACACTTATTGCTTTAATGTTAATTTTGTTTTTACTTAAGTTGGGTATTATAATTGGGATTTGTCTTTTCAGTATATATGTTAGATGCTCAAGCGCATAAATCTTTTGAACTTTTGGGTAAATTTCTGGTCCCAAATTGTAGTCATCCGTCGATCCGGGGTTAAATATGCTGGGCTTAACCTGGTAGTTTTTATAAATAAATAATAACTTGTTATATTATAAATATTAAAAAATCATAATAAACAACAACAATAATAGTAATAATAAAATATAAAATAATAATAATAATGAGAATAAATATAAGTTTGGAAGATTTTTGAAAAATCAAATCAAGTTTTTATGTACTTCTTACTTGTATCTATTTTTCATGTATTTTTTTTGAATTTATATTGCCATGTTCGTATTCTTGTTATTTAATCAAACATGTTTCAGTATTATTTTGTATATGTTATTTTGTTTTTAGGTTCATTTTCATCTCCGGATTAAAAGGCCAGAAACCGAGACGTCGTCCTGATTGAAGACCGGTATGGACAATCCGCGATAAAAATATAATTTATCGACCTCCATTTTCTATAAATGTACGGGACCTTAATTTCTGAGTTATTCACCACCATTTGTATCACTTTCATTAATCATAGGTTAATACATAACATTAATTAAATGTTCTTATTAGATATCGTTCGTACTATGAAATCTAGAATTCGAAGTTTGTTTGGAAATATATCTTCACCTCCTCATTGTAGCAACAAAAGATGAATTTAGTTCATTCTTCATCTATTTATTTATTTTTGTATAGATAACAAACTTATAGAAATGAAAATGTTTATTCACCTAGTCAAAAGCATAGACAATGTTAATGCTCGGTTGATGGATGGTACACACCATAGTGCGACCAATATTCATAGTGTTTCTCATGGTTCTCATTACAAATGCAGCTGCTCTAGCAACGAGCCCTGAGGTCCGCTTGTCCATGGATATGATCGAAGGGTTTGCGACAAGCTCAACTGCAATTGTTAGTTGCTTTCGTTGCTCGGTTGAAAGGTCGTTAACTCTAGGTAATTCTACAAGTCCTCCCCTTAATGGAGTGATCTCCAAAAGCTCCATAATTTTTTCTATGAACATCCACACGTTTTATGTCAATATATAGTTAACACTTAAAAAAGTGATTATTAGCTTTTGGTTTACAAAATGTAGTTTATAGTATTTGTCTATTTTCGAATGCAAACTTCTGTTTCATATTCTCCATAATATATTACTAAGCATCTCTTTTTTGGATAACTAGAAAATGTACCTTGAGATTTGACAAAATTTAAAAACACCCTGTGTGACTTTCAAAATTACAAAACAAAACCAAAAAAAAGAAAGAAAAAAAAGAGGGTTGATTTTGTGTCAAAACAAAATGTCTATTTGTAATATTATATATTTGTGAAGGGAGTTTTAAAATTATTATTTTTATGAAGGGGTATAAATGTAATAAAAATAAAATGTAAGGTTTAAATATAAAACTTAATCGGTTTTTCCTTTTTTTTCCAAGGGAAACTAACATTTTTTTAAAACATTTTATTTGAAAGTGATCAACTGTTGAGTCATCTTCCAGAGGCAGCCAAAGCCATGCTGAAAACTGCAAAGTTTTGTAAAATCTCATAACTACTCCCACAATTTAGCTTAATTGCATAACTCCCACATCTGAACTCCGAATCAATACCCGCTTGAACCCTAGAGTATCTTAAACCATCCTAAATATCTCCATAAAGTTTCATCCTCATCTGATAAACGGTGAGAGGGGAGTTGCCTTTGCAAGATTCAAAAATTACAACAATGCCACTGCACGGCCACACATTGAACGTACATGTGTTTGCAACTCAAACGGAACCGTATAGCCGTGAAACTTGGTGGAAATCGACATAAAACTCCCAGGAAGTCCCCATAAGAACAATTTCATAAATCTCAAAGTATAAGGCATGCATGCAGGACGGCAGCCGAGCTTGCCTATTTTTCCGATTGTCCAAATAGACTCGGAATGACACCAAACTTGGTGGAGAGTTACCTCACGTCCTAAGTAACGTGCTGCTGAAACAGTTCGGTAAACCCACTTTGGCAAGGGTCTCTTCTCAGAAGGACGATGTTGTAAGGGCGGGCCGACACTCCCGGTCGCCCGTTGTTCCAACCTATGGGCGTGCTTAGCAGCCCATGCCGCACGCCCGCGCCCTATGTCTTCCAAGACCTGCCAACAACATGTGTCGATGGCCCGCTTTGACGTTTCCGGGATACCGTGTCCAGTATTATCTCAACGTTATTATCTTTTCTTTAGAAATTTGGCAAAAGACAAATTAAAGTGTATGAACAATAAAGAGAAAATAGCAGAGGGAAAGAAGAAAACCATATTCTTGACATGTTTTGAACTTATTATGCAAAACCAAGTCAATAAAAAAAAATAAATGTCACCTAGATAAAGAATAGTCATGGAAACTTAACTTCTTGACTGCAAGACAACAATCACGAAAGATATATAATTGAGGCATAAATAATGTCACTTAGATAGAGATTCAAATACGAATATTACATAAACACTTTAATGGTTATCAAATTATTGTTCAACATCCACTCTAGCCCAATTGGTCTGCTCGTCATTTATACTTGATACATTCACAGTTTGAGGCATGCATTCTGAGTAAACATCATCATCATCATCATCATCATCATCATCATCATCATCATCATCATCTTGTGATTGCAACCCCAAATCATATGTGTCTCTTGGTTTTGTGCAAATCACTTGAGACCAATCACTATTTTTGGAATCTTTAACGTAGAAAACTTACTTTGCTTGTGATGAGAATACAAATGGATCATCTTGCAAGGAGTTCCCTGTATGTATTAACCTGGAGAAATTTACCAGCGTGCACCCATTAACATCATTTTTCAATCCCCTTGTTGTATTCACATCAACCCAATCACACTAAACATCACGATTTTAAACTTTCTGTAGTAGTCTAACTCAATAATATCATTAAGGACACCATAATAAGGCTTCTTATCGACCTCCACAACTACTCCACTATTTTGAATTTTTCTCAATTGGTCACGAATCTTTGTATGATATCTAAATCCATTTATAACAAATCCATTGAGGCCTTTTACAATGTTTTTCGGTCCTCAAGCAATAGATACTAACTCATCCGAACAATTATTCTTGATCATTGTGGCCCCTGACAAATCAAATAATCAAAGTTTATTAAGAGTATAAATAAGCATAAGCTTATATTCTTTAGACGGAAGAGTATTGAAGATAGAAAATAAAAGAGGGAAAATTACTATAAACTTTGTTTCCCAAGTTAATGCAACATCCCAACTCCATTACCGAACAATTAATAAAGCTCATCGTATCATATCTAAAATATATTACAAACCAGAAAATATATAGAACTTCCTAACACAAACACACATAAAACAAAAAAACATTCAAAAAGAAATAACTATGAAGCCACAAAATAAACTGAGAACCAATATATGAGCATAACCCTAAGAAAAAGTATTAGAAACAATATTTTTAGAAAAAGAGGGGATTACCATGCGTGATGATGCCAATAATGTGGCTATATACTTTAGATATTGAAGGAACACATCAGCCAAGAAATCTTAACCTAATGCAACATCCGGTATCTACCAAATCCTAGTCATCAACCTCATCTCTTATGGTCTTTCCACAAAAACTTTATTCACATCCCAAAACTCTAGTTTTAAGCAATCATCGCCTAATACCATCTTTGACAGACCCATAAATTATAGTGTAGCCACCTCAAACTCTTTTTTATATAAAAATATACCAAAATACTTATTTGAAAAGAGAAAAAAAACAATTCCAGTGAAAATTCAAAAAATCTCATAATATTACTCAAATATTTTCAGAAATAAATTAATTAAAAATAGGAAGACTTTTTTCCCACATTCAAGAAAGCTCAATTCGAAAAAAGGAAAAAGATATATTCACCTCAAGAACTGATATTTACCTTCGTGAAAAAAAAAACCCCACCAGATTTAGTACATGAAGACATTAAAAAAGAAAAAAGAAGAAGAAGAAGAAGCTCAATATGATCAGCTCAAGAATAGGTTAGCCTCAACAACTAATTAACTCGGTTAGTTCGTAATCCAAGTTTATAAATATCATCTCTTACGCATGATGGAAATTAGTTCAAAAATATCATATTTAGGTCACATGTCTATTTTTGCACAATTTAAAGTTATTCATTTATATAGAATATATAATTTTGCAAACTAAAATACCTACTTCAAAAAAAAAAAAAAACTCACTTGGCTCAAAAGCCATTCTTGAAATTCTTCGATAGTCCACTTATGTTCAACCATTTCCGTAGCTCGATGTGGATGATAAGATCTTTTGGCCACCAAAAGTTCACTGAATATAATCAAAACATTAATATCCCAAATATTTTTTACTTTGAACATATAAAGTTAACAACTGGTACAAGATATACTAATATAAACTAATATACATGCGGTACTAAGAAATTTGTTCATAATGAAGTAACACATATCGATGAGCTTGAGACAAAGCCATGTCATCAAGAACCACACTTTCCGTTCTTCCTAATATTCGACCATTACTTGAGAAAAGGAAATGCTCTTCGTTATCGACGTTATCGTAACTTCTTCGAGGACGAGTAATTATTGTTTCCACATCTTGAAGATACCATGAACAAAAGGTTAAACATTCATTCACAATATAACCTTCTGCAATGGAACCCTTTGGCTGAGCTCTACTGTGCACAAGTGATTTTAAAATCCCCAGGTCCCTACATAATATATATAAAAAGGTTATCACATTTCAATTCATCATGCATATTATTTGAACTTATTTTCTACAATGGTTTAACTTAGAACTACAATATGAAACGTGTTATAAGAAACTAACCCCTCAATAGGATACATCCATCTGTGGTGGACAGGACCACCAAGTATAGCCTCTTCGGGAAATGTATAATCAAGTGAACCATAGTCATGAAAAAACTAGGAGGAAATGTTTTCTCCAGATGACATAGTGTGACAGCCACATTCGGTTGTAAATCTCTGAGCTCATCTACATCAAGAGTTTTAGAACACAATGACTTAAAGAACGATGACAATTTGGAGATAATCACGACCAAGTAAGGAGGCACTGAAGCTCGTAAAGCAATGGGAAGAATATCTTGCATCAAAATGTGAGCATCATGGATTTTAAGGTTAGAAAGCTTACGGTCTTTCATATTTACACATCTTGCTATGTTAGATGCATACCCATCGGAACCTTCATATTTTTTAGAACTATTAGAAATAAGTCCTTTTCTTTTGCGGTCATAGTGTAGCATGTCTGTGGCAAATGGATTTTATTATTAGCGCATAGTAGAGGATGAAGCTCTTTCCTTAAACATAACTCCACCAAATCAAGTCGAGCATTATGGTTGTCTTTGATCTTACCTTGAACATTCAAAAAAGTATTAAGAATGTTATCACAAACATTCTTCTCTATATGCATCACATCTAAATTATGACGCAAAATATTAAACTCCTAATATGGCAGGTAAAAAAAAAATACTTCTTTTCTTCCATATGCAATTCGCCACACTTTGTTGTGCTTGAGATGCTCTCTGACTCGTAGCAGACATTTCAAGATCAACGATATCACTAATGTAATCATCAACAATTTCAAATTCTCCTTCTTTTTCATTAACATATTGCTCTCCTATGGTTGTACGATTATTGTTTCTCTTGACCATTTACTTGATGTTTTTTTAGATTTCCCATAAGTGAATTTCAACCCCTGCAACTGTCTTAAGACTTCAGTGCCACAAAGTCTAACAAGAGCAGGTTGTAATTCTTCAGTACCATCGAATTCGTCTCTTTAAAAATGGAATTCATGATTTGGTTCTAACCATCTACGATGAGCCATATAATAAAACTTCTTTCCGTAGGTTAACCATTGAGAATGAGTTAAGTTCCCACAAGGAGGACAAGCAAAGCGACCTTTGGTGCTAGAACCTGATAAATTAGCATCAATGCCCTCCCATTGTTTATTCAAGTCTCCTATTAATGGTTGCATGAAAATATCAATATCATTTTCGGGCCCTTTTTCCATTAAGATAACTATTTACATTATCAAAGAAGACTTTTTCAAACAAACCCAAGGCTCTAATTTATATGGAATCAATAAAATAGGACAAGTGCTATATGTCGTGCTCATTGTTCCATATGTATTAAACCCATAGCTTGAAAGTCCTAGCCTTATATTACGAGGGTCAGAAGTGAATTCCGGAAACCTGGCATCAAACTCTTTCCAAGTTTTCCCATCTGCTGGATGTCTTAGTTTTCCATCTTTAATGCGCCCTTCCTCATGCCATCTTGAATCGAACTTTTTCGCGTTTAAAATTAATGAAAAGCTCATCCGCAAGAGAACAGAGCTGTTGTATGCGATAAGCTGATCCGAGTCGAATCACGAGGAATTGCAATCGGCGTCGATAAATGTTTGTTCACAATTTTTATAATTTAACACACAATCCATTTCTTTGTTGAAGGGTTCTACAACTACGAATTTAAAAAAGAGCATGCAATTATTAAAAACTTAATTATATAATTAAACCTAATTGGAAGCATGAAAATTCAGATATTTAAAAACGAGAAGCATCATTATCAACTAGCAAATCGAAAGCACTTGAATTACTAAAATCACATAGTCGAACTAACATACTAATAATGAAACGTACAACTTAAGAAAACTAAGTCCAAAGCCAAATTACAAAAATCAGGAAATTACTACTTATAGTTCATGGAAATCTGCAGCAAACGATCAAACTTCAGCGTCAAACGATGACAAGCAACGACGGTGAACGTAGAAACGAGCTTCCGATATAATCTTCGAACGAAATCTTCAAATATGATGGGAAAGGGAAAGGGGAATATATTTCTAAGTGTTCTGGACCTTGCCCCCTCGAAGTCTGGTGTTGCAAATGGAAAATCAGCCGGTTTTTATAGATTTCTTCAAAAATAACCGCTCAACTGCCGGAGCGTCGATGGTGCATCAGTCGACGCGAGCCAGGCTGCACGCGTCGACAGGCAGTGCGTCGAATGACGGGCCTAGGATCGACGCTTCAGAACCTTTGCGTCGACGGTGCGTCAGTCGACGCGGGCGTAGCGTCGACAGTGCGTCGAATGACGGGCCTAAGATCGACGCTTCAGAACCTTTGCGTCGACGGTGCGTCAGTCGACGCGGGCGTAGCGTCGACAGTGCGTCAGTCGACGCACCTGCATGTCTTCAACTCGTCGCTCGTCCCGTTTTCCTCATTTTGAGCTGAGATATTAACATTAAACAAAGTTAGATTATTTCATACAAAATAAAGTAAAAACACATTAAACACCATAAGAAATAAAAAACATAAAAAAGGAAGAAAAACGATAAAAAGATAAACTTAAAACACATAAAAGCACACAACATACGATGCAAAAACAC
>BMAC01000099.1:1423966-1445560 GCA_014905375.1 Phtheirospermum japonicum | reverse complement strand
CGTTTCATAGCTAAGAAGTGCTGCCAAAAACAGAAATCGGGCAGCGTTCTTAGATAAAAAGCGCCGCCAAAACCTATTATTGGCAGCCACTTCTTAGCTAAGAAGTGCTGCCCGATTTCTGTTTTTGGCAGCGCTTTTTAGCTAAGAAAAGCTGCCAATAATGTTGGGCGGGTGACGTTTTGCCAAGACGTGCCACCAATAATTACTGAGCATAACATCGGTTTCTTAAGGAACCGATGTCGTTGCAAAGAGAAAATTAACATCGGTTTTGAATATAAACCATCTAAATTCCAAATAATAATTAAAAAAAAAATTAAATGTCCATTCTATTTTATCTATTCCCATCCCAACCTATAAATACAAAATAATTGCAATTTAATTCATGTTTCATGAAAATTAAAGTTAATCAACATCAAATGTTAACAAAAACATCCAATATACTTAAAAAATATATTTTACATTACAATTTTATAAGAAAGACATAAAAAAAAAAAACACAACATCGAACTAATTACGGCATTTTCCACATGAAAGACCCAAAAATAATAATAAAAAAAGTAATTACCCCAGCAGTAAGTTTTTCACCATACAAGATTATCTGCAAAATTATATTATAGTTAACATCACGTGACTATGCAAATTAGTCAAAAATAGCATAATCCAATTAATAATAATTCATCATAYAGAACATTTGATATAGATATCATATAATCATAYATACCTATGKAGTATATATGAGATTACTATTATTACTGCTATTATTTACCACCTTCATTTTCTCACAAAATTATTACAGCACAAATTTATCARAAACAAAATAACATAAAATTAATAGGTAACTATACTTAATTTTTTAAGTTCAGGTTCAACCAAAAAWATATTTAAATATAATTGTTCCWRTATTTAAGCATYCAATATACTTAAAATTMATCAATATCAAATATTCTAAAATAAAGGACAATAACTAATCTTATACGCCAAAGACGTATAATTTTTAGGCCAAGCTAAAGGCAAATATAAGCCAACAGTGGCAAAATAGTCCCAGTTGTGAATATGTAATCCTTTAGATGGCGGGTCATGCACCTCATATCTTCAATTATTTACCACTATTAAGCATAATTCAGTTCACCTTAGTTTTAACTAAAACATTTATGATTCACACAATTCTCAGCTAGCAATAACCCAACAACTAGAATTAAATTTAACCTACATTTCATTAATAACTTTCAGATTTTTATCAAAATAAAACACTTAATTACCTAAGGTTCAGAGTCTTGATGTTTATCGGGTAAAATAACTGGAATTATTATTATTATTATTATTATTATTATTATTATTATTATTATTATTATTATTATTATTACTTTGCCGCCTCATTTTGATGAGGCAGCGCCATGGTATTGCCTCTCTCCTTGAGGCAAGGCTGTAAACAAATCAAATCGGCTCGCCTTATGCCTTTAACTGTAATTAAATACTGTCGTAATGCATTCGTTTGATGAACAAATACTAGTTTTAAATATGTATACTAAAAAGAAATAATAATATCTAGTGTGGAATGTAATAATAAGCATAATTAAAAGGCATTGGAAGTCGTTATTACATACCTCAAAACTAGGMTATTYTAGAAGGCATTCAACTGCTTCATCGTCTTGTTTCTGTCAGGAGGGGAGAATAATAGCACTTAGAGAAATCCCAACTCTGAACATTCAGTATTAAAGTGCAGATACAGAAAGTCATATGTATACYAGAGTGACCAAAATAACAAAAACTGACATGTAGGGAAAAAAATCATATGAAAAAGAAATTAAAAATATTATTTATCAGCATTACCACAAAAGAAAAAACTCCCATCCTATATCCCGTTGCTGATTTCCCGACGTTAGAAGCATGAGCCCCTGTGAATTTTTTAGAAACAAAAACTATTTTGTCATATGTATTTACAAAAAAAATAACAAACTTTTTGTACCTGGGCAATGTAAATGGATAGCCACCCTAATGTACATAATTCACTTGACACTATTAGAATTTTCATTTTGCAAACATTTAGTAGCTTCTAATTATTATTGCCAAGTAGTTCAATAATTTTGGACAATGATTTTTAGATATTTTTCTTTGCTTCCGATGTACTTCACAATTTTACGGGAAAATTTCATTTTTAGTACATTATATTGGCCACTTTCCAGAAAAGGTACGTCATGTTGGCCAGCACCAAACTACATACATTAAGTTGGCAAATTTATCAAATTTGGTACAAAATAAGCTCAATCGGACCTACGTGGCATGATCTAAACATTACCTATCATTTCTTATTTAATTTAAAATCATAAATAAAGATAACTTAACCTAAATACCTATATTGCCCCTAGAATCAACGTGCTGGAATGCTTATTCTCAATTGGTCTGGTCCCAATTCTTATTTCACCCTCAAATTCCACTCCTTTATTACCACCTTCTTCACACTCTCTTTTCCACTCAACGATATCAATTCAAGTAGGAGAAAAGATGGCCGCAGCCAATGAAAGCTTAGCCCTGGAATTAATATGCCAACACCTTCTTGATGATTTTGTTGGCACAAATAACACGTGCTCCAATCTTGATTTTAGCCCGAAAATGGAGTTTGGATATTTACAATTTGAAACAAATCCTCAAACAATACACACTTTTTCTAACCCCACCAAACAACGAAAGCCTAATTCTCTCAACATACCCATTCCCGGTCATCAAGCGCCGCCGGCCATAGAATATTCCGGCGAGGAGCAGCATTTTCGGGGCGTGAGGCGGCGGCCGTGGGGCAAGTTCGCGGCGGAGATACGCGACCCGACCCGGAAGGGAGCCCTGGTCTGGCTCGGCACATTCGACACGGCGGCGGAAGCCGCGCGGACCTACGACGCGGCGTCGTTCAAGCTGAGGGGGAGGAAAGCCATACTGAACTTCCAGCTTGAGATCCGAAGCTCGGGCATCTAGGCGGCGGAGGCCGGTTGCCGGAAAAGGGGGAGGGATGGCGGCGAGGGTGATGAGAGAGAGGAGAATTGAGCTAATCGCAATGGAATTGATGAGAATTGGGACAAGAAGAGGGTTTGATGGGTGTATCTCTCTCTCTTTTTTTTTTTTATTGAGAAGTCCTTTTTTTTTCTCGAGCTAATCGGAATGCAATTGAGGAGAATCGGGATAAGACCAATTGAGAATAAGCATTTATATAATTCAATCCGCACATTGATTCTAGGGGTAATATAGGTATTTAGGTTAAATTATCTTTATTTATAATTTTAAATTAAATAAGAAATTATAGGTAATTTTTAGATCATGCCACATAGGCAATAAAGTTCAATTGGACTTATTTTGTACCAAATTTGATAAATTTATAAACTTAATATATATAGTTTGATGATAACTAACGTGACAAAATGGAGCCAAACAATGAGTACTAATGAGATAAACACAATAGTAGAGTTCAAACAAAAATAGGCTAATTATAATTAATTATCGATTTGTGCCTTATTATTATTATTATTATTATTATTATTATTATTATTATTATTTTATTTACAGCAAATCAAGTGGAGGATGATTCTTATTTGATACAGCAAATACAGAAAACAACAATTCAAAACTTCAACAACAAATACGATTAAATGATAARGTCCAAATTCTTTGATAAAGTAATCGCCAAAGCGCCACCCGTCTGTAAAATAATTCACGATGATACATCCCACATATAATTTGATTAATTAAATAACCTAGATTAAATGATTAAATGACAAGGGCAATATATAAAATATAAACATAAAAATCTCTTTAAAAAAGACTTAACTTACTTTGGGAAAGGGACACCATTTCTTCTTCTGGGACATGAACTATTTTAAAGACTTTGCCTGTTTACTTCTCCCACAATGAGATCAACTCAAGCTGCGATATAACGTTAGCCGACGGCCTGTATATAACGACGCGGTTGCATGTCCTTGGATCTGTTGCTACTTTTATTGTTAAAATGCCAATATCTACTTCATAATTCAGCACAGCTAAAAAAAACACACCATAATGAGAACTAAGAGTTAACGAAAAMAGATAGAAATGGCTTTATATATGAGGTAGGTTTGTACCCTTGGCTTCACCACTGCCATAGATTGTGATCCTCTTGTTTTTGCTCGAATGGGCGTAGGAAATAGTTGACATAGTTTGCGGACACAAAAGTGTAAGGGACTTTTGCCGCTTAAATGGCTCGCCAGATATTCTTCTTCTTCTCAAGGAATGCTTTGAAGGGGGGCAATACGGCCACTCTGTCCTCTTCCACCCCAAAATCCGATGGCAGAAATCTCTGAGGATGTAACGCGATTACGGATGTTATTTACGAAATTACCCCTTAATATTTGTTTTTCTTTTACAAGATTGCAGCCTTTATAAGAGTAAAGTATTTATAAAGATAATTCGAACTTTTTGTAATGAGACTCAAGTTTTTAGGCATAAAAATTTATTTATTTATCTATTCTTATACCTCAAGATTTTAAAATACCTTAATATTACCAGCAACCTTGATGGCCTCCAAGATTTTGAGCTGCTCAAGAACTTGAGGATATGGCAACACAGAGATCACCACATCAACCTCTCTAAGCACCAAGACAAGCTTGTCATGATCGTCGATTTCTCCTTGGAAAAGAAAACACATTGAGAATAAACCAACGGTTCCGAACAAAAACACTAGCTTTTAATATCTTTTAAATGAAATTGAGGGAGAGGGAAATTAAATTTATTGATTCTACGTACTTTGACGATAATGGCTCCCATGTACTGAAATTCATTGATGATTTCAGTCTCCCTAATTTGATGCTTGCTTTAACCATGTTTCTTCCAATGTAACCTGTCCCTCCAAATATTAGGATTTTGCTCTCATCTCTATTTTCCATATTGCTAATTTCAATCCTTTTTTGCCCCCTGATTGCTTCTAAAGTATATTGTATCACATTTTATATAGTGAGTGGTACAATAGAAAAGTGACTGGTGGGCCCTACCATCCTAATCGACGGATGCGCCTCAGGTTCTCCGAGTTTTTTTTGTTTTTTTTTGTGCGCGCGTGCACAGAGGGCCAACTCACAATGTGAAGCAAGAGTCAAAAGAAATCCTCACGTTCCGAAGGCCTAAGTTATTTAATTATACGTGTGCATAAGAGATTAACGTATGTCATTCTTAAGTATGTAAGATAAGAAACCTTTTGAACAACACAATCTATTTGACACGATGTTTTCAATGATTGAAACATTGTCATCTGATAATTAACATATCACTTCAATCATGTATCTAAAAGTGTTGAAACTCAGCAGAATCCTTTGATACACGGGCAAAAGAAAGGAAGATGATTTTGCAATTACAATTTACAACATATAATCAAAACATGCTACCTCAAGTCATGCTAGATATCACAAATTTGACACAGACTTTTAACTAATTCACTAGACAGAGAACAATTTAGAGCCTTCTCATTGTTGTTGCATATAAGTTTCACTCAAACGGACAAAGCCTATCAATTCACTGTAATATCAACCCATAAGCCCCCTACTGTTTTTATTATGGAAACCTATCAATCCAAAGTTAATAACATGAGTCACTAAACAATTGAATTAGGATTAATGTTGGGGTAAGTGTTGTGATTCACTGTCATAAAGCCTCTCAATGAATTATTGATTAAGAAAGATACCAATATAGTAGTAAAGTAGAAGGTTAAACCATTAACATCTGAAGTGCAATCAACTCAGAACAACTAAACTGAACCAAAAAATATCCATAAATCTCAGAAAGAAAAAGAAAGCACCATAGAAAAAGGGGAAACAATGAATAAACCTAAAATAAAAGAGGAGAATTATTAAAAAGAAACAAAATGATTGATAGAGGTGAATTATCAGGGATATAACCGTGCTTTTTTTTTTTTTTTTTTTTTAATGAAGTATGAAATTATTATTAAAAAGAAGAAAATCGTCTTATACAAACAAAGATCATGACGTCTGTTCCCTGACCAAAGGCATATGTTCAGGCCTCATTAAAATCTCTCGAGGTAAACCCACCCTTATGGGAGAAACCCTCGTAGAGGAAAGAGTACCCTCCCCATGTAAGTAGTAGAAGGAACAGAACAAAGCGATAAAAAATGCTAAAAGCCACAAGTTGGCTAAAAATAAAAGCGCAACAAGCAAGTCGTAATCTAAAAAGCAGCAATACCAAGGTCCTCTGCCGAACCGAGATTAGACTACCATCCGAGGGGCTGAAGTCAGGATCGTGATGAGCCGTACACCGTTTTACCCAAAATATCATAGTTTACCAGATCCAAAAGAAACGTCGGGGGTGACGTGAACCAGACGTAACGAGGAGAATCGGATTTGGAGAGTGCATCAGCAGCGCGTTGCCTTCTCGATAAACATGCGAAACCATGAACTCGATCGAGATAGTGAGAAAAAGAATATGACGCCACCGAGCCAGGAAGCGCCAAGGAACATCCAAGCTACGCTTCACAAAAAGCTCCACCACATAAGTGGAATCGGATTCTAGCCAAATCCGTCTCCAACCTCTCTGATCAGCCTCCTCGACCGCAATAATCGCGACCTCCAACTCAGCCTCAAAGTCATATCCCTGGTCAAGCGATCTAGAGAAGCTGTCTTTTACAAAAGTTGTACATCAATAAGCATGTGGAATTTAGCTATATGGAATTTTATGTTTGCTTTTACGATTATCTTTTTCATTATACATGTTATATAGCTAGTTTTCATTTTCTTAATCGTATTTTTAAGAATTAAATTAGTATACATTGTTCGACCTTTTAATTAGAAAAATTGGTTAAAGTATCATAAAAATTCATCAAAGTATCAAACTATATGGTTAAAGTATCACAACTTTCTGATGTTAGACTTCTATGTTTTGCATTTCATAGTTTTTTAGAATTGGTTGTTAAAGTATAACAAAATGTAATTAAAGTATCACAGTTTTTGGTAAATGTATTACAAAATGTAATTAAACTATCACACTATTTTGCTTAAAGTATCACAATTCCTAGTAAATGCATCACAAAAGAATTATTTTTAGCGTAATTTTGTATTCTACACAATTTCAGTAAAAGTATCACAAAAGTAGTTATATTTATCACAATAACAATTAAAGTATCACTAAGATTTTTGGTCATATCGAAATTACATAAAATTCATCCAACCATATAATAATTCAATTTCTATTTGTAAAATAATATAATTTCAAGTACAATCATGACGAATATAAAATTTATTGAAATTAACCAGCTTGCAAATCAACATTTTTCTTATTTCAATAAAAGCTATATTATTATTAATAAAAGTATTACAATATCAACTTAAAGTATCACAAGAATCTGTAAAAGTATCACAAAATATAGTTAAAGTATCATTTTTTTTAAATTTAATTTGTGTTTATGTTTTCTTGTAATTGATTGTTACGTTATCATAAAAGGTTGTTACAATATCATAAACCATAATTAAAGTATCACATCACTTTGATGTATGATTTATGGCTTGATATCTATTTTACATAAAGAGGTGGTTATTGTAGCACAAAATATTATTCAAGTAGCACAAAATATATTCCAATTATCACATATTTTTAATATTTAGTTTTTATATCATATTTTTTTTCATAATATTTACTTAAATTATCACAAACGGTGGTTAAAGTATTACAACCAATTTCCAAAGTATCACAAACTATTTTTTAAAATATTTCTTTAATCATCTAAAAAGTATGAAATCAGGTTTGACAAAATTATTACAAAGCCTCAATATTGACTATGCATTTCTACTATTTAGTCGAAAAAGTTTTTTAAATGCCAAAAAGTATTAAAAAGTATTGTTAAAGTTTCATAAAATATAACTATTGTAATTACAAAACTAATTTTATCGCCTATTCGTTGCTGCCAAATCAAACCATCACTGAGACTTTCTTCATCACGACACTCAGCCCCAACAACAAAAAATACACAATACATACACATACATATACACGCACACCACCACCACAACCACAACCCCAACATGCTAGAACACGCACAGCCACAACTCTCTTTTCTTCCACATCCAAATTTTGGCTAAGACATTCTCGTAAACTATAAGATCCTTCCGTCGTTTTTATTTGCAGAAAGAGCCATAATTCTACGCAACAATTCAGAAATAATTAAATTGGGGACAATATTTCAGTTTAAAGACGAAATAAAATTCAAAAATATTTTAGTTTAAATGTATCACAAAAAATCAACCTAAAGTATCACAAGACTCTGAAAAAGTATCACAAAATATATTTAATCTGAGCAAGTTTAGCACTTTATTCACCCAAAAATCTCACCTATTAGTCTCGAGTTCATCTCTTCTGCCCAAACACTGCAAATTTTTTAAGCCATCAAAACACTTGCTGCTTTTTCGAATGGTAACAATTAAAATACTAGATTAAACTTTAAATCAACTTCAAAACCCACCAAAATCTATCCTTTGTCCAAAATCCCATCTGTCGTACAGAAACCCAGCTCAAGATCTTGGCCTTCAGTCACGAAACGATTTGAATCTAAAATTGAAGCAAAATAATAAATAAATAACTAAATTTAATTACCACTAGAAAACTTGTAACTAGTTACCAATAACCATTGTTCTCCGATGATGGTACCATGACAGCGGAGATGTCACACCGTTTTGAACAATTAAACCAACAGTCTTGGAGAGCGACTGATCAAAGTTAGGTGCGGTGGATCCCCACTAATTTGATGTTAGATTTGATGGATTAATTGGTTTAATTAGAGATTTTCTATTGATTTTAGTATTTTTTTTGTGTATCCGACTTCACTTTGTGGAACAAAATTGACAAGGCGATTCAAATGATGTAGGCATTTTTTTAGTCTCAACGGCAGTGAACAGAGGCGACCAGAGAGGGTCAATTTTCGTGACTGTTTATGAAGAAGAGAGAAAAGAGGGGAAGGGGATACGTTGTTTACTCTGACTTTTCCTTTTCTTATGTATTAATAATAACTAGGTATTGTGGGCGGGGCGGGGCAAATAGATTTGGGTGGACTAAAATAATAGGGTATGATAAAAGTGGTCTCACAGCATGAGACCAATCTCACATGAAACCTACTCTTACTCAATTATTAGGATAATGTTATATAAGTAAATATTTTTTGTCCATATTAGCTACCAGAATTACACATTTTATTAAGGATTATCTCTGTGGGTGTGTCGAGTAGATCTAATGGGACTTGTATGGGGATATAGGACAAGTTTCAGCCCTTGATGATTGAAGATGAACGTTGGAGACAGGACCTTAATATTAATATTTTATTTCTTATTTAATGATAATAAGGGCATAAGAGTAAAAAGTAACTCATATTTAATTACCATATTTATACTTCTATAATAAAGATGATGTGCAATGCTTAGCCTTCGACATTTGGAAACTGCTCATTGGTTGATTTTTTTATTTTCTTTTCTTTTTTTATTCACTCACGTGTGCATATAGCCTAAATAATGTCCACAAATTTCCCCAATCCGTATGTCCACATATTTTCCTAGGCTTCTACCCAAAGCTTTTGCCCCAAAAATGACTTCTCCGGTGGGGAACGCATTAAATATTTACCTAAACCAGTAGGTCCTTGAGCGGATCTTACATTAGCCCCCAGACGTTGGTCTCTAACGAGAAAGGTAAATGCTTGCGYCTGAGAAGCTTCTGGACCAGTAGGTCCGTAAAACTCGCTAGGATAAGAGATATTATTGAACCAGACAAAACAACAAACAATGAAACCAAAGTCGGCTTAAGCCCCTAAACTATTTTTTGAATTTCCATGTAAGAATTAGGAATTCCTCTTCCAACTCGTCCCAGAATGGGCGTTATGGCAAAAAAGAAAAAGAAAAGAAAAGGAGAAATTTGTCCAATAGTAACAAATGGTGCCTCCACAGGTTGACACCCAATCCAACCTAGTAGTAAGAGATTCGCCAAAAGCAACCAAAATATTCCTTGGTGAATCGGGCGAAAACTTGAACTACGTACATACATATTTTTAAAAAATGATAAATCCAACAATTGTGACAGCTTTTATAGGATACGTACTACTTTGGGGTCAGATGAGTTTTTGGGGAGCTACATTAATTACAAGCTTAGCTAGCACCATATCTGTAATTGGAGATACCATAGTAACCTAGCTTTGGGGTGGGTTCTCCGTGGACAATGCCCCTTAAATCCTTTTTTTAGTCTTCATCATTTACTCCCCTTTATTTTAGGCGCCAGTCTTCTTCATCTGGACGCATTGCATCAATATGGATAAAATAATCCATTGGGTGTACATTCAGAGATGGATAAAATTACCTTTTACCCTTATTTTTATGTAAAGGATATAGTAGGTTGGGTAGCTTTTGCTATCTTTTTTTCCATTTGGATTCTTTATGCTCCTAGGTAATTTCCACTTATACAATTTCATAGATTCAAAGGTTGGACTGTTCTAGATTAACATTAACTAGAATAGTTGAAGTCTCTTTTGTATTAGGGAATTGTGGGTTGTGGATAGACTAACAAAAAGGGCATAATTAGGGATTCATTGGGATTCTTACTTCTTACAAAAATATACTTATTTCGTATGAACCGAATCAATATGATGAATCAACGGAAAGGACTTCTGCATTATGAACCTTGTACCGTGCCTATTGCTTAGGCCGACTCTAGTTCTAGAAAGTCATGTCGAGACTAATTAGGAAATAGAATAAGAACAAAAATTTCTATTTCCTTTTCTCTCTCTCTCTCTCTCTCTCTCTCTCTCTGCAGAAAGGTAGAGAAAATTGACTATTACCGTAACAAGCTTTCTTCTCAATATTATTCAGATCTATACCAGATCTCAATTTATTCTCAAGTGAATCCAATTTTTCTTGTATATGTATATAGTAATGATCTGCCCCAAAACAGATGCAATTTTTGACCGGAGATATCTAATCTTCTCTCTTTTCTCACATTTCATTCTACCACCATTTTTCGAACACGTACATTTCCTGTAAAAAAAAAATACTAATTGTAAAATTGGAAGATGGTACTCGGATAAATGATCCGCCATATGAAATTCACTGCGAAAGTGATGGTGATCAAAGACATGGGGATCTTTTATTATACATAATAAGGGTAAGAATATTTCATATATTCAATACATATTTAACATTAACCATGTATTTTTCCCTTTTTCAAAAGCCTATGAATAGAAATCAAACGAACAGGGCCAGAAAAAAAATACGAAGTAAATAAGATTACGACTTTTTAATCATATTAAATATGTATTTAGGGGGTGGTTCTCAACATGAAATGTCATGTAATTATATTGAATAATTATTTATTTCATGGATTTTATTGAATTCTAATGGAATTTTATGGAACTATATTATAAAATTATGTGAATTTTAATAGAGTTCTTTAATATATTAGAATTATTATAAATATTTTTACAAAAATAATTATCACAACTTAGGAGAATGTACAAATTGCAATAATAATATTTATTATACAAGATTATTATTAAAATATAAACTATTGAAAACACAAACATAATATTATGTTACCTATTTATGATTTTTTTTTCTTTTTTAGATAATTAATTTTAAAATTAATTATTTTTATAAACTCGGGCAATATTCATCTTTTCTCTTATTTTATTTTTATTACAAGATAAATGATATGTCTTCCTATTCAATAAGTAAAAATATAATTTAGAAAAATAAACAATTTATGATGATATGAAATATAAAGTTTAATAGTGTCTTTTTTCTTAAATAGAAGAATATTCCATAATTTTATAAACTATAATAAATAAAATTAATAATAAGATCTCATTATACTTTATGTGAAAATATGATAATGTGATTAATGTAATCATTGTCATATCATATTATATTGAAATATGATGATTTTTAAAAAACTTCGAGAAGGAATAAATATTTTCTTCATTTGCACAAATATTTTTTCCTTATATATTGGTGTGTTTTTTTGCAAGAAATAGAAAAAAAAATAAAGTCAATACTTATTTTAATACTAGAGTGATGAAATAATATATTTAATTGTATGTGTGTGTGTAAGTGTGTAAATATATATTGTTTAGATTTTAATATGAATAAAAAAAGTTAATTCCTTAGTCAAGAATTTGCTAGGAATTGTGTAAGTGTATTTTAACTTAAAATTTAATATAATTCCATTAAAATCCGCCATTTAATGAAATCCACAAAATTCCACAATAAATTGAGGATGCCGGAATTCTATAAAATTTATAAAAGTCCAAGTTGAGAAATACAAATTTTCATGAAATTTATTGAATTCTAAATTGAGGATACCTAAAATTGTATGAAATTTTAAATTCTACTCAATTTTACATTGAGTATCCGGTGTCTCTTCTTCTTCTTCTTCTTCTTCTTCTTCTTCTTTTTCTTCTTCGTTCAAGACACTACAATAAATGAGACCAACTGGAAAGACAAAAGTTGTTCCTACAAGTGTTGTTGTCTTTGCTTTTGATCTATAAGAATGACATGTCGTACTAAAATTATCGCTCCTATAGGCATTACCTGTATATCTATATGAACGACTTGTGTCGCTCCTTTATATTAATACCAATAGGAATGATAAGTCATTTCAAAATTGTCGCTCCTATAGAATTATGTCTGCATATATATAGGAACAACTTTGTGTCGCTCTTGTAGATTAAATACAAATAGGAACGACAAGTCGTTACAAAATTGTCGCTCCTATAGACTTCTACCTGTATATCTATTGGAACGACTTTATGTCGCTCCTGTAGCTTAAATACCAATAGAAACGACATGTCGTGCCAATTCCTCAAATTTCTGCGTCTCAAAAATCTTGTATTTATAGGTCTATAGGAAAAACAAATCGCTCCAATCGTGTTACACAAATTAGAGCAACATGTCCTCCCTATTTTATCATTCCTATTGATTGTGCACCTATCAAACAAAATTTTGTTCCGATTTTGCCGTTGCAAAGTTAATTAGGTATCCAAAAAAATATATTATTAAATTCAAAAGATAGGAATTCATAAATAACTCAAAATAATTTGATATTAAGCATATACATTGCAACATGCAACTTGTACAATTCAAATTGCATCAACCAATCCTATTGATTCCACCATTAGCTAGAGTAGTCAAAACAATTATACAGTTCTATACCAAACTAAGGTGAAGATCCATCATGCTCATTCGCATCACGGGCCTGATCATCAGCAAGCATATCCTCTATCTCAACTTCTATACCAACTTTTGCCTTAAGAAGATTAATGATCTTTGACATTTGTTCAACCTTCAAAATAAGAAATTATTCATAAAAATACATTAATCAATATGTACTGTGTTGATGTTATAAATGTATATGCAACATATAATATAGTTTAGTAAATGATTATATTTACATAAATAATTACAAACTTCAAATATTGATCATTTCAGGCAGGCTTATGCTTATGAACTGCTGATTACCTGAACCTTCTTACAAATTTAAACCAAAGATCACTTTCATGTTTCTTGATTTCTTTAATACAATGAAATCAAAAAATTTTTACTTCCAATGTCTAAAAGCCTTTTTTTTGTTTAGTATTTATGAATACGCCCTTAGTATTCTAACCATATTTCTAAGAACGTTGCCTAATAGATCTCATGACAAATGCATCAGGTTGAGCTAAATAAGGAAAAGGGGTTTATTTGGCCTAGATAAATAGAGCTAAGATATTCAATTAAATGGGTCTAAACTATACCCTATTTGGTTCTGGCTTTAAAATGGTTAGACTGATTTAAAGTATATATATTATCCTATACTCTTGTTAGACATGATCATGGTCCCGCTCAAGCCCTTTAACTTTACCCTAATCACTAACTGAAACAGATAAAAAAATTATGTATAATTTATTATATATTATTTAAAAACTCGGAATGTGTGAACTCGTCATCATTTTCTTTCCCAAGTTTAACACACAAAATAAAATGACCGACCAATACCCTCAAGAAAAGCAACATTTTAAGAATTTTTGCAAGAAAGGCACAAAAACATATAAATAGTGCGAAAATATAATAATTGTTTTAGCAGACGCCGATGGACTCACATCATCATAAGATAATCAGTCAGAGAATAAGGTTTCTTGATTTCAGCAAAGCATATAACTGTTCCCCCAATGAAACACATCATGATTCACACAGTTTCTTCGACTCCTTAAAATTCTCCAAGGTATATAAATATAGTACCACTATTCTAGCTACTTCAAACAAATTTAGTTCTGGGAAATGAGAATATAATAACCTGTTTCGTAAGAGAGGCAACATCTGGGGCGATAGACCTTTCACGAGTTTCGGCGGCCAAAACACTAGATGATTCGGGAATATCATGATATCTTGAACCCTTGAGGGTCCGGCCAAAACCACGTTAATGGCCTCGTTGAACACCAAGCACTTCCCTCATAATTGCTCTCTCATCTACACTTCCATCGGTTGATGCAACAATATGTTTTTCTCTTGCATCAACAAGTCAAAACTGCAATATAGAAAAGAGAAGAGAAAAGAAAAAAAACCAGAACTTCAGGGGTAGTTTTTGTAAGTTTAAAAGATAAGAGACAACGAAAAACTCATAAATAGTCAATTTCATCACTGTGATACAAAATTGTTTGCATATATGATCTCCTCAATAATTTCCAGATTTTCTCTTATACTTCAATTAACATCGATCATATTCCATTATTCTTTTTACTCAAAAAACATACAACTTAATTTGTTCCCCACTAATAAAACTTTTAAACAATAAATAAACTATAATTCAATTTCTGTTTGGGTTAAAATGATGAAATTCAAACATACATTGATCAAATCTAATACACTCCAAAACTAGAGATCACATAGAAGGCATTTTAAATTCAAACATACTTTGAGAACCTATGATTCTAGAAGATACAAAAGCACAATATTAGTTATTCATGATACCAAACACAATATAGGTTGTTCGGCGAGTGTCGTGCATTAACTATTAAGCCGCTCATGGCACAATTGATAAGTGCATCAATTTCCATAATTTTCTCAACGCTGCTTCGCTCTTGCAGACGGTTAAAAAATACGTAACTTATTCAAAACATGTAACAAAGCTTTTTAAGTGACAATAATCACATAAAATAAAGAATAATATCATAGGTAATGACAACAGACTTTAATCCGTGGTTATTCTAACTGGAAATCTTTTTATAGGCACACCATAGCTAATAATAATTTCGAGTTAAATTGCTTTATCAGGACAGTAAACAACAAACCCTTCAATCTTATACAGTTTTATCACAAAAAGAAAAGGAATCAAATCCACCATTATATGTTTCTGAAACTCATATCCAAGTAATCAACTATAATCTTAAACCCGAAAATACCAAAGTAATTAGTAGATCTTAAATTCAAACTCACAAGCAAATTACATTCTTAAGTGAACAGAGCTGCAAATAATACAATCACATGGTTTGTCCATTTTATTTTATTTTATTTTATTTTTGTAATTAGACTAATTTCAGAGGTCATTTTTGTAATTATTATAAAGAAATCTAAGGTCAAGCCCTTAGATGAAATAAATATACCCCTAGGACTTAAAATGTTATCCAACTCCCAAATATATAACATCAATTGAAACTTTAAACCTTATTTTTCGAATTCTCCCATATGTATAATATATTCCAAACATAATAGTATTAATAAATTATAATATATATATATGTATGTGTGTATATATATATAGATAGATAGATAGATAGATAGATAGATAGATAGATAGATAGATAGATAGATAGATATAGATATATATGTATCATAGGATAGTTTTATATATTCTACAGATTATATTCCAAAATCTTAATTGCTTATAATGTATGTAGTTGTTCTCAATTATGTGATAATGCAGTACAATCAGCTATACCTATTTAACCAACCATTTAAAAGATATGCAGTGTCATACAAAACTAGATAAACAAATAATAATCAACATGACAACTTACATAATCATCCTCAGCATCCTTATTTACCCATTCCACTATTATCAATGTGCTTCTTTCGAAATAATTCAATGAAGCTCGGAGCGTCACCCTCATCCTCATCCTCGTCCTTATCCTTATTTTTTTTATCCTCATCTCGCTGCTATGGAATAGGTAAAAGTTAACAAATTAGAATAATAATAATAATAATAATAATAATAATAATAATAATAATAATAATAATAATTAGATGTACCCAGTCCACAGCGTGGGCAACGAGGCTCTTGGATCCTTGATAACAAGGATACTTTTGTTTTTTCCGGTTGATTGCATTATCGATCTATTATGTGAATGCAATGGCCGATAATAATTTAGTGAGAAAAAATATAATTGAATAAGTTAAAAACACAAAATGAGATTAAAGATTTTACTTTGTATTCCGGTGCAGTAAACAAAGCAATACACTTTTCCCAATCTTCAGCGCTCATGCTCAAGTAATTAGCAGAGAACTTTGGATTTTGTGGATCTTCTAGCTGGCTCTGGTAATAAGAGTGAGCTGAGGCCTTGAAACGACTATAACGTGAAGCCGTTGTTCGTTCAAAAGACTTTTTTACCACATTGTATTGGATCTTGCTAAGGTCACCTTTCAGATTAAAGTGTTTCTATAATTTATTACATATAAATAAGTTAAGCCGAACATTAAATAACATAAAAATTCTACAGAAACTACAAATCACTTACCGATACTCGTTTAAAAATTCTGTGTTGTTGTTCGTCTGGGACTGAAGCCCAGTTCCTATGACTAGGGATGACGATTTCCTTAATTTTGTTGCTAATTGCCCGTGTATAATACTTTTGGTTGGGTCCAATCGGCAGGACAAATTCTCCTTGAAAATCGGACTCAATCGGTAGCTTCTTCTTTCCTGCTGCCACCCATATTTCATGTAAATTCTTACCCTTTGAGTTCAACCTTGTCTTTTTCTGCTTTTTTTCTTTGGTTGGTACACCTATTGGGGGAGAAGATTAGAATGTCAACAATATGTTCTTCAGACATATGCTTGTCTTAAAAAACATTATAACCTCATGGGTGATTTATAGGTTTATACTTGTAATTTCTTATTTATAATTTGGACAAATCTCAAGGTTCCATTTTTGATTTGGTTTTAATATAAATTCCCAATTAACAAAAGAAAAAAATGGAATGTAAATTATGATTATAAGATCAAGAAAATCTCGAGTATGTCATGGACCCACTATGATTAAGGCCTATGCTCAATAAGTTATATTTATTTGGTAAAGGGCTTTGGATAAAAAGAAGGTAGAAAGAAGCAATACCTAGGTCAGGCAAATCAGGGAGAACGGGAATGGGCCATCCCGGCTCTGGTTGTTCTTTATCGTCTCGGTGCCGTCTTTGATTTCGGGGCGGCATTGGCTCCAAACTCTGGTCTGTTCTCAAAATAAATAAATAAATAATAATGCCAACAAAAACAACAATATACAATGCAACTTAAAGTATCCAATATCTATAATCATCATAAGAAGGCCCTGCAGCTAGACCCCATACATTAGAGTATACCAAGTAAAATTGAGC
The DNA here is from genome assembly GCA_014905375.1 of Phtheirospermum japonicum. Classification (NCBI taxonomy): domain Eukaryota; kingdom Viridiplantae; phylum Streptophyta; class Magnoliopsida; order Lamiales; family Orobanchaceae; genus Phtheirospermum; species Phtheirospermum japonicum. The sequence goes on along the minus strand of BMAC01000099.1, from coordinate 1,427,960 downwards.
TTTGGACTTTGATTCAATAGAGGGGGAATTAATTGAATGCATTTTTCCATATTTACAAGCTTCATAGAAGCTAAGCTTATTACAGGAAACGACACTTGATCCTGAACATACATTTTTTTATAAGATTGTCATTTGAGTATTTAAATTTCATCCATTTCGTACATCATCTCACTTTTATAAAATTGCAATGTCATCAAAAATCTAGCATGAGACAAACCATGGAACTTAAATTCAAAGCTAGCGAAAAAAGAGTTGCAATTGGTTGTTTGTAATTTTCTGTGATTCATTAAGACTCTTAAATTGTATTCAAAAATAGTTCGATTATTTCAAATTAGGGAACTAGAGTTAGGTGATTTCTCCACAACAAGAAACAGAGAACAATTAAACATGAAAAGTAAAAAAAACACCATTTTCCCCTTATATTCCCTTATGAAAATACAGACATTAAATCATCAGAACTCTGCATATTCCCTTATAAGATCTGCATTTTTCCCTTATATTCCCTTAATTCAAGCTTAAAATATCAATTAAAGATTCACCAACTCTGCATATACACAACACAAGAACTAAAGTCTTAGAATAAGATTTGCAGAATCTAAAGCAGTACAATCATCAGAATATAAAATAAAAAACCACTAATAAAGATACTTGGAAAAATTAAGTAAGAAAATTACCTTTTTAAGTAGCTTTCAACTTCAAATGTCAAAGGTTATAGAATCCCATATTAGAAAATCAGCAGATTTAAACCCTCAAAGTTGGTTAACTGCCAAAAGACACTGAAGATGAGAAAAAGGGTGGAAAAAAAGTTTCAGACTTGAAGTTGAATTTAAAAACAGGAAATCAAACATTTAAGGAGAAAGTAGCAGTGCAAACATAAGTTATAACCCGATCGAAAAGATTCCTATCAAACCCCATCTTAACCAAAACAGAAGCCAGAAAAAGCCACTCAACCATATCATAAGCCTCAACCAAATCCAATTTTCAGAGCCATAAGTTTAGATTTCCTATATCTACAATTATTTTAAAAAAAATGGAAGCACCCATGAGCAATAACAACATTATCTAAAATTTGTCTCCCAAGGATGAAGGCATCTTGATTCTCACCCATGCAACCATGTAGAACAGATTTCAATCTTTTAGATAGATTTTTAGAGAAAATTTTACAACTAAAAATCACACAGACTAATTGGTCTATAATGAGCAATTTTAAAAGGTTTATTAATTTTAGGAATAAGAGACACAAGATTATGATTAACACTCTTAGGTAACTTACAAACATTGAAAAAGTTTTTAATGCCAGCATAATTATTATACTTGATGATTGGCCAACAAAAAAACTCAAAATCAAACTAAGGTTTTAGAAATTTATAAAAAAATCCACCAATTAATCCCTAAATATCACGAAATTGTGTGTTAAACATTAAAAAAAAAAGGTCAGAATATTAACCTGTAATTCGCTATGCTCGAGTATCTGACAAGGGAAGAAGAACAGAAATTAAGCTTGATTGGATTAAGAGTTTTTTCCAAAAAGTCTGGAGATCTCATAAAAGCAAACTCTGGAGATTGCGGTTGTTCTTCGGAGGTTTTGAAAAAAAAACACAGAAAGGTCGAAAGAGACTGTGGAAAATGAAACCCTCAAAGCCTTTTTTTGTCCCAATTGTAATTGCGGCCATCCCGATTTCAGGTTGCCGCCTTATCCAATTGCTTTTGGCTTTTGGGTGGATGTGTTAATTCACTTATAATAATAATAATAATAATAATAATAATAATAATAATAATAATAATAATAATAATAATAATAATAATAATAATAATAATAATAATAATAATAATGATAATAATAACTCACCTAATGAGAATTGATTAAGTAACAAAATTTTTAAAACTTAAAAAATAAAAACTAACCTGCAATGATTATAATTGTAACGGTTAATGATTAAAAAAAATAAAAAGACTGTGTGAACTTGATTGCACAAATGATATAATAATAATAATAATAATAATAATAATAATAATAATAATAATAATAATAAATAATAATAATAATAATAATAATAATAATAATAATAATAATAATAATAATAATAATAATAATAATAATAATAATATTCATCATTATCAGAAGATAATACTAGCAATGTCATGATATCAATCATAATTACTATCTTCTATCGATATATCATTAAAATACCAATTATACACATCAAAAGATCAAACAGTATTGTCACGATGTCAATCGGAATCACTGTCATATGTTTGCAAATCATCATTTGTTTCATCACCACTCGTTATAAGATCTTGTTGTTCATCATTTTCGTACTCGGCTATGGTGTCATCTTCCATGTCATCGTCATCGCTATACATGTCATATGATGTACTTTTACTTGAAGATGGATCAGGTGTTTCAACAACGTGGTCAAATGGCATGTTAGCTTGATGTAACTCAACATACTCGAGATTTCCAAGATCAACAAAAAGTGAGAATTGTGAAGAGTTATCGGGGTGCAACAGATCTACTTCAGGTAATAAGTTTGTCGATGAACTAGCATCCACAGTATGGTGAACTTCATGGACAATCTGCCATTTTGCAGGACAAGAAGGGTCGTTGGTATAAAACACTTGCCTAGCTTGAGTGGCAAGAATGAACTAGTCGTATTTGTAACCCTCGGTACTGGTGTCTATATTTATGATGTTTCTATCATGCACAATATGTCGATGATGATCAGATTTAAACCATTTACATCGAAATAGGACAATCGACAATCGATCGGTATAATAAAGTTCTAGAATTTCTTGTAGAATGCCATAATACATCTGTCCACTCACTCCAGGCACTGACACACCACTATTTTATGTTAACCGATGAATGTCACGGTCATGAGTCAAGAAATGAACTCCATTAACTACACATCAACCATATGATTGGGAAAATTGGTCACATCCAGACGCCAATGCGTACACTTCTTTAGATACTGACCAGGATTATAGTACACCTGAAGTTCATGAATTAAGAACTAATATCTCATTTTTTGAGATGAAGGGAGCAATATACTTTTTTTTTTACTTCTATTGTTTTGGAAATATATATGTTGGTTTGTATTTAGCTTGGGTCAAAAGGATAAACTTAATAAACTCATAATTGTTGGTTCGTTATTAGCTTGGATTAGGACGTACCTTTTTGTAAAACCAATCTGCAAAATCGTGTTTGTGCTGAAACTCCAAGTCACTAACACCACACGCCAACAACTCTTGCTTGTGTCCTCTACCACAAAAAAAGAATATAAGCCACATGATGTTACCAAACATTGCATCTGTTTTGGTGTTTCTGATGATATAATTAAAAACCCACCCCAACAATTATGTATAATAATAAAATAAATAAATAAATAACATATTGAATATTAAAATAATGAAACCAGTTACTGCAAATACATGTCTATTTTGGGGAAATTATTAAGAATGTAAAATTGTGACTGCTTATGCTTCTCGGAGATAGAGCTACGCTCTTGCGACCTCCAAGTGGGATGCATTGTGATCGAAAAATCGAGAGCTGTGACGTCTCTTCACATATCGGGTTTCTAAGGGGTTGATTGAACTTTGTCTCTACGTCATTGAAATAACGAGCACAAAATGCCAATGCCTCGTTTGCCACATATGCCTCAGAAATTGACCCCTCTGGCTTAGCCGGGTTTCTCACACATCCCTTGAGTTCTTTCAAATATGATTCAATTAGATACATCCAACGTGATCTAATGAGAATGAAAATTAGGCCAAAGTTGCACCTTATCAAGGATAGGGGTAAGATAATGAAGCCAAGGGCTCGTTACACACTACCCCCAACTAAACGAGTTGAATTTTTCAATTGGATCTGGTTTGTGAAATTTCTAGAATGATTTGCAATCAACTTGAGAAGGTGGTGTACCTCCAGGTCAAGGGCTGGCTTAAGTGGATTGGAATCTCACGATTGCCATATCATAATGCAAAGATTATTGGC
>BMAC01000099.1:1370450-1387950 GCA_014905375.1 Phtheirospermum japonicum | reverse complement strand
TATATAAGACATAAGCTAGCTTATTATGCTTACTAAACATACACTTAGTCTGCATGCATCTCGTACCTAGTCAATGTACGTTTTTATGCAATTAGTACTTAGTTCATATTAATCAATACTTTTGGAGTGTGCGTTTAGATTTTAGTTGTTATACAATTAGTACTTGGCCTATATGGATATGATATTCCGTGAGTGTGCATTGAGTACTTAGTTGTCATTCTATTATTACTTAGTTTACATGAACTTATACTTGATGAATGTGCATTTATATTTTAGTTGTTATGCGCTTGGTACTTAGTCTGCATGTATCTGGTACCTAGTCAGTGTGCATTGAGTACTTTGTGGGTATGTAATTAGTACTTATTTTATATTAATCAATACTTAGTGATTATATTTTAGTTGTTATACAATTAGTACTTATTGTATGTAGATCTAGTACTTATTAAGTGTGCATTGAGAAATTAGTTGTTGTTTCATTAATACTTGATGCAATTTGATGGGTGTTCTTTTTTAGATTTTAGTTGTTATGTGCGTGGTACTTAGTCTTCATGCATATGGTACCTAGTCAGTGTGCTTTGAGTACTTTGTTGTTATACAATTAGTACTTAGTTTACTTGTTGAGTATGAATTTAGATTTTAATTGTTATATGATTAGTACCTTAGTTTATGTGGATTTGGTACTTAGAGAGTGTGCATTGAGTACTTAAATTTTATGTAATTAATACTTAGTTTATACGATTAAATGAACACATTCAGAAGCGAAACAAGATATTCAGGAATGTTCGGCTCTTGATTATATGCTTTTGAAAATTGAATAAATAATTTTGGGACCAAGATTTCTTAAAATTTAAAACATCCTTGGAGTTAATATAATATTTTAGATAAGCTAACTTAGGGGTTAATTCATAATGGACAGGATGTGAGTTTTGGTGGTTTCATAACATGATATTTCACAGTAAGTTGACTAAAATAAAATTTATGAAACTTACAATTAGACCTAAAAGTTTATCTAATTCTTTTAAGCATACACATACTCCATAACCACCGTGCTACCACTACCAACTCCACCTCACGTGGCCAACGACATCATGTCTCCGACGATGACCATCTGACTATCAACGCACAGTTTCCGGCAATCTGGCAAAAAAAAAAAAAAAACACAACACACATGCGCAATGATTAATGCTCCGATTTAGAATTTTAAACCTGTAATTCCATAGATTAACATGAGAGTAACTCGACGGTAGTGGCCAATTGAAGACTGGTGGTTGGAAGACGAAATAATGGGCAATGAAACTTGAGATTTCTAAGTAGTTTAAACTCAATTTCCCTATGATTGATCAATTGCAAGACGAAGATGAAGATGTTTCGGCTCTATATTCATGTACTTTATTAAAGTATTTTATTATATGTTTTGCTTCATGGCATGAACACTCACAAACACGCATATATAAGACTTATATAAATAATTTGTTGTTGTGGGTCATATAAGCCTTTTCTTTTACAACAAAAGCATATTAGACGGATTATAATTGTTATTGTTTGCTAATTTATTCTTTCCAAAACCGAAAAATGGTTTTTACTTTTTTTTATGTTGTCATAGCATGAGTTTCTTTAGGTCATTTATTGGAATCCTATTTATACGTACTTTTATGGCTAACCAAACTCTAGAAAGAAGTGTTAATATTGTGTTCTCGAAAGAAAGTAGTACTTTGAGAGATGGTACTTGATATTTGCTAAAAACTATTTATTAAAAAAAATGTTATTTGCATGAAAAAATTGTATATCCAGGTCAAATCAAATGTTAGCTAGTAATACAGGTTCAAATATTATAACAAATTCAAGGTCATTCGGGTACAATATTTTATAGGAAAAACAACTTTTTACCCCCCAAACTATCGCGTTATTTACAGTTTACCACATAACACTATTGCGGAACAGGGTTTTAAAGGCGGTTTTTAGGCATTTTTATCGGCGGTTGTTCTAAAACCGCCGTAGAAAGTGGGCTTTTTTTATGGCGGTCTTTCAAGAACCGCCGTAGAAAGTGATGCTTTTTACGGCGGTTTAAGAGCAGCCGTAAAAGTTTACGTCGATGGATTCTACGGCGGTTCTTGAAAAATACCTTATAAAAAGTCTGTTTTCCAGAACAGACAATTTACGGCGGTTCTTGAAAATACCTTCTAGAAAGTAGTAAAAAAAAAAAAAAAAAAAGAAACGAAAATACAAATTAAATACAAATACAATTATAAAAAAACTAATACTCTCAGTAAAAATAAACCATATTTTCTATTAAAACGAATAAGTGTCAATAGGATACATATTCATAAAATATTTAGGTCATTTCGAGTCAATTGAAAAACACAACATTAATAAGTTGTGCAAGGAGTCGGACACTTGATACGAATAATAAGACGGATGTCAACTCTGCGAGATCTGACATGATCTTGACTCCCAACATATCGCTTTTCTTCCGAAATTTATCGACCAAACGAAACTTAGGCCTTGAGTTGAGGCTTTGGCCTGTCTTAAGTATAACTCAAAAACATTTGAGTTTTATGCCAGCAAGAAAAGGCTCACTAAGTACTCGGTCTCTCGACAAAAGCGGATGAACCCGCCGTAAAATGACCTTTTTAACGGCGGTTTTAGCCACAACTGCCGTTAAAAGTATTTTTAAGGCGGTTTTCCGTTAACCGCCTTAGAGAGCTGTTTCTGTAGTAGTGTAAACTATAATTTGTAACAATCAGCCATACGAACTATATATTTTTTACAGTTTACCTACAAATACCAGAAACTTAGTGGTTTTGTACACATCATCTGGTATTTATAAGGACATTTTTGTAATATTAGCCTTTATTTTTAATTATATTAATATATTGTTATAATAATTTATATACTTACTTAATTATAAGAAAATACATAAAAACTCATGATTCACTCATCACCTGGTTTCTTATTGTTTTGAGTTTCTTTCTCCAAAAACAAAATTAACTCAAAATTTAAAAATCAAATTAAATCTGCACAGCATAACATGAACTCATGAACCCGATGAATCAAATCAATCAAATAAGATTTAGATATATTTAGTTAATTGAGAAAAAAAACTCAGAAACCCCGATGTACACTCACATCACACCTATTTTCTTTTTTTTTTTGAATATATATTTTTTTTCCAAATACACGATTCACTAAAACCAAAAAAACTAGATTTGCCCGCACTCTACAAACAAACTCCATAAATCCCATTAATTAAATCAAATAATATTTAAATATATTTAATTAAAATTAAAAAAAAATCGGATAAAACGATCTACACATTACCTGACTTCTTGTTGTTTTTATTTGTTTTTTTCAAAAATAAATTAATAAGATCTTCACAAATAATACAAATTAACTCCATGAATCCCATTCATTAAATCAAATAAGATTTAAATTTTTTTAATTAAATTTAAAAAAAACGATCTACACATTACCTTATTTCTTGTAGTTTTTTTTTTCAAAAAATAAAAAATAAAATTAGGTCTGCACAAACACAACAAGATGAACTCCATGAATCCCTAAATTAACATCTCCATATCACATACACTCATCTCTACGTAGGTAAAATAACTCTTCAAAACTTTTGAATCCTAGCAGCAAATCCAAAGAAGAATGAAACCACGGCGAGGCGCAACTGACGATGAGAGACAGTTGTGCTACTCCAGTAGACGATGTAGGAGCGAGCATTGTCGCATCCCGCGCCATTGAACTTCCAATGAGTGCAAAAATCATCGCTATCACCGCCAAGATGAGCATAAAAAACTATTACACTTAAAAAAGAGAGAGAGAGAGAAACAACAACAACAAAATAATAATAAAACTTTACACTTAGAAAAGTAAATATTAAATATTCTAAATCTTCTTATCTAATTCCAATATATACACTGATAAATAAATTATTTATCTACATGAATAAATTAATGTCTTACGCAAGAAAAAAAAAAGAAACATAAATAATGTTACATATACTAGAAGTTAGATATACGACATTTTTAATAGAATTATTAGTGCCTTATAGATTTTAATTTTTTATATCACATATTCTCATGCGACACGCGGGTGTTGTATGTTTTACATTTTTACAAACTCAATTTTCTACGAGTTTCTTTTCATGTTTTGGGTATTTTGCTATATTTTACAAATAATTTTGTTACTTCCGGGTAAAAATACTTAAATATTCTTTATTGTGAAAACCAGTCTTACTGTAATTAGAACAAATAATACTCCGATTTGTGTGTAAAAATTATTTATTCTGAAGAATAATATTTGTGTAAATAGAAAAATAATGTTACGATTTGTGTGTACCATTTTCAATATTATTCGTTGAATATTTATAACGAGTCTTACTTTTTTTCAAATCACGCATAATATGCGGGTGTTAAACTAGTATATATATATATATATATATATATATATATATATATATATATATATATATATATATAGGATTGGGTTCAAATGAGAACCCCGTCATTATATGTGAACCTAGGGACTAATCCTGGCCTTAGATCTAATATTGCACAGTGCAATTATATGTCCAGGTTCATTGTGCTTTTTACACAGTACTGTAGTGCTAAAATCAGTCCAGTTTTTTAATTTAATATATATATATATATATATATATATATATATATATATATATATATATATATATATATATATATATATATATTTACGTTTTAAAACATGCAATATGTATCTTAAATTGTAGATCTTGAGAATGTGATTAATTTGATATATATTTCATTCAAAACGAATAAAATTTGAAAAAAGTTATGGTTTGTTGAAGATTTGAGTTTCATTTCAAATTTTTGAATTTGCAGTTTATAGACGAAATTTGCGATGCTTTTTGTATACAATCGTAGTGTTTTTTTTCTTAATCTATTGTGCTTTCTAAAGAACAATGTAGTGCTCTTTGTAAACGTTGATATATGTCCAAAATATTATTTTTAATTAATTAATGCATTTTTTTACATTATTACCATGCTGACATGTCATGATCTCAACCATCAAGATTATCCAATCTAATGGTCAAGATGAGTCCCTATGTTCACATATAATGACGGGTTCTCATTTGAACCCAACCATATATATATATATATGTGTGTGTGTGTGTGTGTGTGTGAATTCCAATGAAAACCCTCCCTTATTTACTAACCCGCGAACTAGTTTTTTTAGTACTATTATTATATAATCACAATACTTTTATAATATATTAGTTATAAATATCAACAGTGTTTTTAGTATATAATCCTAGTGGTGTTAGTCAAATAAAAAAAAATACAAAAAATCTGATCCATGCATTTAATTAGATTAAAACTCATCACTGACCTTATGTTCACATATAATGTAATAGTTTTCATCTGAACATATATATATATATATATATATATATATATATATATATATATATATATTATTTACTAAGTTCATATATCACTTATAATAAGCATATCAATACATTAAAGGTAGAGGGGGAATACAAAATTAATATTATCTGGAATGAGACGCCAATACATTTTTCCACAAAGGCTCTTCATTGTTCCTTATTGATAAAACGAGCATAGTATTTTGGAGGACGATTATTTATATTTCCCTGTAATCCCCTAGAAATTGATTTGTAAAGTTTATTTTGAAGGTCCTCTGAATTTCACTTGCTTCCTTCATTATAAATTCATGTTATTTTGGAAAATTACCAATTTCAAAAGACTCCTACAATAGATGGGCTTCACCAGGTGAGCAGCTCATGGGCATGGCTACCAACAACAATGACGACTATAATGTGATTCTTTTATTTTTGACAAATAGCTTTTTGTTCAGGAAAGATTTCAAGACCCAGATGCAAATTTAATTATAATATTAAAAATATGGTTAAAGTTATTTTACATAAATATAATTTTTTTAAAATATGAGATTACTTTTTTCTTTTAAAGTTAGCAAGAGTTCATTTAAGTTTTTCTATTGCTCAGGGATTGTTGACGAAAAATATTAAATGGGGACTGAATCACATTAAAATCATGTGTTAGGATTAAATAAATAAATAAATAAATAAAGATGAGTCTAAATTGTGTGCTTAGTGAAATTTAGTGTGGGCCGCCCCAATTTCACAGACTAACCAAACACCAACTAAATAGGCCCAACAGGCCCAGTTTGAACAAACTGTCTTAAGGTTATTTTAGGTGGAGCAAAGTAGATCCTTCTGTTTTTCATATTGTTTTATTCGTCCTGCAGCTCCATTGTTGCTCTCATTTCTCGGACTACAGGTTAGCCCCATAATCTCAAATTTTGATTGTTTTTTTCGTTTAATTTTTGTTTGAAGTATGCATAATATCACTGGGGTTTGAAATTTTTTGTGTAATTTCTTGTTGTCATTTTGTCGAACAATTGCTCTTCCTGTGGCGATGTTATTCCAAAATGGGCTAATAAAATCTCAGATGCCTTTTCTTGTGTAACATTTTGTGTAATTTTTTGTTGGCATTTTTAATAAACTCTTCGATGCCAATTTACGATTTTTTGTTGGCATTATTAATAAACTTTTCTAATTTACGATAACAATTGTAAATCAAATCAATTATAGTCTGTAACCTAGCTTTAGTTTTACGGATTTCTAAAATCACCAAAACTAGTGCTCCTAAAATTTATGCTGCTGAATTCTCAGCAAAGGAGTATATGAAAACGGAATGTTTTTTAACAAAAGGAATGAGGCGACAGTGAATGGTTACCCAGGTATTTGTTTGACAAGAGAACTGAAAAATCCGTTTGAAGGTTAGGGTGCACCGTTCGCATCTATGTGTCTGGTACGTTTGCCGTTTTCATTTGCTCTTTCTTTTTTTCTTTTTTTTTTAAATCTCATAATTAGCTTTTTTTTTGTTTCTTTTTTCAATATTTTATATTTGGTATGTTTGACATTTTTTCTACCCTTTCTTTTAAAAGTGTGCGTGTTTGACTGTTGTTAATTCGATTTATTGGTTGCTAAAAGCTCATATAGTTTTTATGTTAAATGGCTACTTGAGCAAATTTTAAGTTTTGATAGTTTTTGTTTGATATTTTGATGATCGCATCAAACTTACATTTAAAGGTGTTCAGACGGTTCGAACCGCCGGTTCGGTTTCAGCAGAAACCTGGAATCGGAACCGAACCGTGAAACCGGCCGGGGGCACCATACTCATCCAATTATCGACTCCAATTACCGACTCGTTGCTAGATCCCGTAGTATCATAATACGTCTCGCTCTCTTCATCTTCACTAAAAATGTTTTTTTGTTTCCGTCGTTCGACGTTGACCCAATCATGCAATAACATTTGACACTTGAAATTGTGAGGTGTAAGTTTGGATCTCCGCTCGTCCAGCATGTACCCCCCTTCACTAAATGCTTGTTCGACTGAAACGGTTGGTACGGGAACGGCCAATATCTCCCTTGCAATGATGTTAACAACTGAATAAAGTGATTTTCTCGATGCCCACCAATTCAAAATATCAAACTCGCTGTCGGCTTCATTTTCTCCCAACGTTCCATACTCAAAAGCCGTTGTTAGATAAGTTTCAAGTTCTCTATAAGGTTTAAAACCGAGTGAATAACCCGAACGCCCCATTCGTGACTTTTTTGTTTCAAAAAATCTTGAAATTCCTCAATTTCATCGTCGCCGTCACCACTTTTACTAGGATTACCACTTCTAGTAGAAGTTTCTCGCCCGAAACTTTTTTAATATCACGAGTAAGGGTAGAGTGTGAGATGCTCGTACTTGATGGATTAAAAAAAAGTTGGGTGAATTTTGCATATAAATCATCACCGGCAAAATATAAAGGAAGAGATCTAAAATAAACAAATTTTGATAATTCATTTCTATGAGTAGCGTTGGAATATGTAAATAAAGAAGATGAGTTCGTACTTACTTGTCCTACTTGTAGTTGCGTTTGAGTCCTATCATGCCGACTTTGTCGGGGTGTTTGTTGTTGAGATGGTTGTGCCTATTCCCATATCCTCCTCCTTCTAGAAATTGGGTAAGATAATGTACAATAGTTGCAAGTGACACGGTACCCCCTTTTTCATTTTTTGCCATCTTTCGGAGGTGGCTCGTTTGCGGGTGGCGGGATCTCGATTTTTTGAAAATGTTTCTTGAAAATGTCGGATTTTAACTCCGAGAACGAGTTCTTGGGTTTCTTGGAGGAGGCAATTCATTCTCTTCAATGGGTATGGGCGACACTTCTTCACTAGCAAAGGCGGTGGCGGCTCGATAAGTTCGATCAATGTCGATATCACTCCAATCTTCGTCAATTTCGATACGATTGGGATTGTAGTCACCGACCGAAGGAGTGTTGCCTTGTGATAAGCCGATAGGATGGACATTGGCGTCGTCATCGAGTGCTATACCCTTCCCCTTATCGGCTCGACGGGAAATAGAAGAACATCCACGGCTTGATATTTTTTTTAGAAGTTAAGATTAATACAAAAAAATAAAAAAGAGTAGTAGTGGGCTAAATTTAGGATTATAACTAGAAAGTACGAAATATATTTGGAATTATAACACTAAACTTAAATAAGTTTAGTTTAGAATTAGGAAGGTTTGATAATAATTAAAGAATCTTGGAAATCACAAAATTTACAAAGAGGGACAATGTAGAATAGAGAGATTATAGAAGATGAGAGATTAGTGTGAGAAAAATGAGTTGGGAATGGGGAGGGTATTTATAGGAGTGAAAAAAAAAAGGCGGATAAACCGCCGGTTTTGGACCAAACCGGCCGGTTTCGGGTCGAACTGGCGGTTTGAATCAACGGTCACTTGATCTCGACCGTTGATTTTAAACGGCTTGCTGACCGCGCCCCAACGGTTATTTTTGGACGGTCGAATCGGCAAAATTTTTTTTTTAAACTCTCTAACCGGCGGTTTGAACAGCCGATTTACAGTTTGGGGTATGGAGAAACTGGAACGGCCCGCCTTAACGGCGGTTGCAGTTTAAACTGTGGTCAACGGTTCCCGCAACCGTTAACCGCCGGTTCAAACCGGCGGTTTGTCCGATTTCTCCAAACCGTTGGGCACGTCTACTTACATTTGTTGTTCCAACCTTTGCTATTTTCTTTTGCCTTTACTGTTGCGTTGCGTTTGGATAGACGAGTTTTTGTGGTCCATGTTATATTCCAATATGCACTTCTCTATATATGTTTTTTCTTTTTTAAGTTGGTTTAGAAAATGCAGGAAATATGATTAAAGAAAAAAAAAAAAAAGACCTCCTATCATATCTGGTTTTGATTTTTATCCTATCTGTGTTGTGTGTTTTTGTTTGCTACTTAAACTACAATCATTATGAAATGTCGCATGCCACCAAAACATTTTGGTGTCTTATCCGAATCTATTTTTGAAAAGAAACAAAAAACGAGATTAGATCAAAAGCTATATCATTTAATTGCAAATAGTTCGGATTAAAACATATTTAAAAAATATTGAATTTTAGATTGTTTAATTGCACGAGGTAAATCTTAGAAGTTAAAAATCTCCAAACATATTAAAAATCAAACCATATATCCTACCTATTAACCTATTCAATGTAATTCTTTTACTATACAACATTCCCATTTTCTCAATTAATTTTTCGAATATGCACTTTTATATTTATATATGTGCAATTTGGGTATCAAATTGTAGATATTGACAAGATGGTTAATTTGATTAAAAAACATAAAGTAAGAAGGTTTACTACAAAGGATGAAATTTTGGACATTAGGCAAAGAGATTTCTCACATTTTCCGACTTAAAATAAAAAACTTCACTACAAATATTTTCGGATATTAATTAAGAGATTATTATTATTATTATTATTATTATTATTATTATTATTATTATTGTGTGTGGGCAGATTTTACACGGGGAATAAAACAAATTTCTAATAATCTAACTACCACTTTCAAAAAAGAGTTGCTGGTCACACAAAAATTACTAAGCAAACACATATCATAATTGAAAAGGACAAATATAAACTTACCTTTCTAAAAACACACATCCTTAAAATATAAATTTATAATCTTATTTATCAACATTCTCATCCTTTCATCCACATTTTTCTTCTTTCTTTCCAACACAAAACCTCAAAGTTTTATGCTTCAAGATTTTTATTTCACATTGTTCTAAACATGGACCATGAATCAAGTCTAAAAGTACATGTTTTAATTTTTTTTTTTACAAGATTTTAATTGGTACATTGCTCGGTGAAACGGGACAAAACCTTAAGGGCATGTTTGCCCTATGTTTCGAAATACCAGATTTGTGTTTCGAATATTGGATACTCTTTTGTTCTAAAATTAAAAAAATTAAATACGCAACCAATTAGGACTGAGTGGAATCGGGTACCCAGTCAATTTTCTTGGAATCGGAACCGGAACCGGTTGGAACCGGGTCCAAGAAAAGAGAACCGATCCTGGAACCGGTACTAGCCGGGTCCAAAGTTTCTGGATCCGGATATAGAATGACCCAACCCCTGTCTTGGAGTTTCCGTGAACCAAGCGAAATGAAATGGGAGATCTGATTAGGTCAGTTCTGAACCGGAATGAGATCTTTTGGTGGGCAAGCCGGTCCTGGAACCGGTACTAGTCTCGTTCTTGTTTTCTTCGGAATTTTGATTTTTTCTATTTAAATTTTAATATTTTGACTTTTATTAAAAATTGTGAATATTCGAAATGATTATATCCTTTAATTATCTCCCACATTCCACAAATTGCCAATAGGTTTCAAATTTGCAGCTTTTAACTGTTCTGCCCAAAACTAAACCTTTTCCCGATTTGCGGATACTCTAAAATCTTTTTTTGGAGGGATTTTTTTTTTCCCATAATTCTTGGTTTCACCTGTTTTGTTGGAAACTTTTAAATGGTACATTTATCTTATTTTTACAACGGATAACCTGTAAAATTTGTTTTTTAATTGCTACCTCAATGTTTGTGCATAATTTCAGGTGGGATTGGATAATTAGCGAGAATAGAACATTGGGTATCGGTGAAAAACCCATGCCTGGGATGAATATTATCAACCAACTGGTGCCCATTAAATATGGAGCAAGAGCTGCTAAAAATTCATGTAAAGGTAATTTCTTTTCACAACATGCATCCATTAATCTTTGCATTTTTTCTATCATATGGAGTTCTAAGTATGAGATTCGGGTCAATTCGTATTCTGTCTGCTGGGTTTTTTTTCTAAATTTTCTCAATTATGAAAATTATGTTTAATTTAGAGATGTGTGTGTGTGTGTGTAAATGTAGCAAATTTCAGTCTTTGTCGAATTGGATATAAATATTGTTTATATGAAATGTAGTTTTTGAATTGGTGAATCGATCTTAAAATTTGAGTCTTGCTTTAAATTTCTGATCTTGCTTTTGCAAAAATTAATATTTACCAACTTTGTTTACTGGTTTTATCAGCCGCAAGCTTATGTTTTGCCCGTTCAAACCACGATAGCTCGGTCGAAGTTAATTCCAACGATCAAGAAATCATCATTGCATTGGGAAGTAACGTGGGCAATCGAATTCAAAATTTAGAAGACGCCTTAGACCATATGAAAAAATCCGGAATCCAAATCACAAGACACGGTTACTTATACGAGACCGAGCCCGCTTACGTAACCGATCAACCTCACTTTCTCAATTCCACCGTTCGAGCAATCACAAAGCTCGGTCCGCACAAATTGCTAGAAACCCTGAAAGAAATTGAGCGGGACTTGGGCCGGACAACTGGCATTAGGTATGGGCCTCGGCCGATCGACTTGGATATTTTGTTCTACGGAAATCGAACGGTCAACACCGACACTCTCAAAATCCCGCACGAACGGATCTGGGAGAGACCGTTTGTGTTGGGCCCGTTAGTCGATTTACTGGGTCGTGAAGAAGAAAACGATATAATTAAATCGATTTTCGAGGCGTGGGAGAAATTAGGTGGCGAGTCGCTTGTCGGAAAAGACGGGATGAAAAGGGTTTTGCCGATCGGGGATACATTGTGGGATTGGTCGAAAAAAACTTCTATTATGGGTATTCTTAATATAACTCCGGATAGTTTTAGTGACGGTGGGAAGTTTCTAGAAGTAGAATCCGCTATTTCTCGGGCTCGGTCGATGCTAATCGACGGTGCGGATATAATCGATTTAGGTGCACAATCGACTCGACCGATGGCAGTAAAGCTATCTCCCGAACAAGAATTGGATAGATTAATTCCCGTTTTGGAAGCCGTCAAGAAATTGCCCGAAATGGAAGGAAAGCTAATATCGGTCGATACTTTTTATTCAAAGGTCGCTTTAGAAGCGGTCAAAAATGGGGCCCATCTGGTCAACGACGTGTCGGCCGGAAATTTAGACCCGAACATGCATAATGTGATCGCGGGCCTTAAAATCCCGTACATAGCGATGCACATGCGAGGCGATCCGATGACGATGCAGGCTCGCGAGAATTTGATTTATGGTGATGTGTGCGCTGACGTGGCGTCTGAGGTGTATGCACGCATTAGGGAGGCTGAGTTATTGGGTGTGCCGGCTTGGAGGATGATTATAGATCCCGGGATTGGGTTTTCGAAAAATACAGAGCAGAATTTGGATATTGTTAAAGGGTTGTCGAGGATTCGGTCTGAGATGGGTAAAAAGAGTGTGGCGATGTCTCGGGCCCCGTTGCTGATAGGGCCGTCTAGGAAGAGATTCTTGGGTGAGATTTGTGACCGGCCAAATGCGGCCCAAAGGGATGTGGCAACGGTTGCTTGTGTGACGGCTGGGGTTTTGGGCGGGGCGAATATTGCGAGAGTGCATAATGTGAGAGATAATCGAGATGCAATTAAATTCTGTGATGCATTGCTGCAAAGGAGAGGAAAATGCGGTTGATATATATATATATATATATATATATATATATATACTTTCATCTGCTGAGAATCTTGAATTTATGTAGTGAATTTGGGAAGTGATACGATGGTTGCAAGTGCAGGAGAATTAAGAATATGCAGTTTAAAGTTGTCGGAAAGGTAAATTAAAGTTCTCATTGTCGTCGTCATCGTTGTTGTGGTTCTCATTGTCGTCATCCAATTTCTTTTGTCATTTTTTATCCTTATATTATTAATTAGACAAGCGCTAGCGCACCTATTGAACAAATAAATAACCTAGTGCTTTTCATATAGATTGAGACTACTTGTTGTTGTTGGTGGTCTGTCGTCTTTCTATTTACTACATCCCCTATGGGATAATTACCATGGGGTTAAGTCAAATTACACAATCCCACTTATCTTTTTTAAATTAGAAATATCATTTTGAGTTTTATAATTACTTACCTTCCAAATACCTCTTCTTGTGTTGTGGTTCTCATCGTTGACTGGCTTTCTTTTATATGCAGATGTTAGTTACGAGGGAATCGCTTGGAAGTTTCTCTAGTTGTTTGTTTATCGCGGTTCTGGGTGACCTCATAACACATGCTGTGTTTGGCCCCAAAGTAGCTATGGCAAAAACGCGTTCTTATGTGCAGCTCTCAAGCATTGAAAACGTGCTAATGAAGGCGGGGAAAAGAACCAGACGCATTGAACAAGCACTAATGAAATTGGGGAATAAAAACGAATAAGAACCAGGTGCAGCTCTCAAGCATTGAAGAATTGCTACTTAAGTGGGGAAATAAGAGTGAGAGGATAAAATCAAAGATTTGTTGATTTGTCCTCTCCTTAGGAGCCACATCAAGTTAGTGAAGGAACAGGAGGAAGTTACTAAGAAGATGCCAGCTTGAACTCCACTAAAAGTGTGAAGTTAACCTTTTTGAATATCATGGTTGTTCTGTTCATCTGATTTTACAAAACTCAGTGCATCTGCAATTTTATGGTTGTAAATAGCGTTTTGAAAATTGCGTATAATCTTTCATGTTTGGAGTAATTTAACATTTATGTTTTTGGTCTTTGTGATAATTTTGTTGCCATTGTCTGAATTTCTCCTCGATCGTTGTCTGCTTATTGGTTTATTATGGCTCATCCAACATAGCAACATAGTAGTCTGGGTAATACATCCATCAGACGGTTTTGTACATGTAGGTAAGTAATAAACTATTGTTAGTTGGGATGAAATTAGGATTTTAGCAATCAGAGTTGGTATTATCAAGGCAATGCGTAACTCGAATGGTAAAGGGGACACGACTGTGTGCAGAATGTATGTACAAGGAAAAAAATGTCGAATTTCAAATGGTCAGGGCTCTAGGATGTATTTTAAACATGAACCAAAAACTGAGGATGAATTTGAAATCCATACATGTTTAATCGATTTGACAATGGATTTCAAATCATTCCCAAAACACACCTTATCACCAAGGCAAAATCATACTCCTTGGTTCCTAATTATTTGACGTTTTTATTCTTTCTAAGAGAAAAACTCACAGCTTTTTACCAACTTTATCCCATATCACAATTCTATAAAATCTCTTATTTTAAACTTAATACTACTACAAATGATTTCCTTATACATCTCTACTAATTTCCGTTCCTAATTAAGTGACTTTCTACCTTTTAATAACATATTTAAGACCTTAATATATTGACTATTCTACCCTCGAATAAATCTTATCAATATCACATTAAGATTATCTTTCCAACAATATTCTTTTTCTAACTCACTCGATTCATATTCTTTCCATCTCTCTCATTCACGTTTTCCATCTAAAAAATCAAAACTTTCGGTATCTCTTCCTCGCCTATTCATAAATTAAATTGAAGCGTGCAGAAATTTCAAAACACCAGAAAAGTCAAAATCCTCTTCTCGTCTATTTCACCAAAAAGTTCGAAGTCCCTCTGTAAGCGTGCAGAAATTTCAAAACACCAGAAAAGTCAAAATCCTCTTCTCGTCTATTTCACCAAAAAGTTCGAAGTCCCTCTGTAAGCGTGCAAAAATTTCAAAACACCAGAAAAGTCAAAATCCTCTTCTCGTCTATTTCACCAAAAAGTTCGAAGTCCCTCTGTTTCTCTTTCTTGTCTCTTTCATGAAAAACCACTCTCCTACAATTTAAATTTGGAGCGTGGTTAAAGATTTTCAAAACATATGTATAAGGAGCCAAAAGTGAAACATGGAGTGAAAAACCAACACATAAATGTTTACCAATACTAAAAATCAAAGTGATGAAGAAACGTTTTTCTTTGACTTAAATGTTTCTCCAGTGAACTCAGATACTTCAGGCGACGAGCAGGATGTGGAGATAAATGGTATTATACCACTAATAACCACATCATCTCGGAAGAAAATTTGTTACTTGATTTGAATGTGCACCCAAATTAGGAGTTTGAGTTTCCGGTACTAGAGCTAGAGATTGTTCAATTGCAAGATGAAGATGAAGATGTTTCGGCTCTATATTCGTGTACTTTACTAAAGTATTTTATTTTATTTTTGGCTTCATGGCATAAACACACACACAAACCTTATGATGGAGAGAAAAGTAAATAGGTTGTTGTTGTGGGTTATACAGGCCTTTTCTTTTATAACAAAAGCATATTAGACGGATTATAGCATATTAGACGGATTATAATTGTTGTTGTTTGCTAATTTATTTTTTACAAAACTGAAAAGTGGTTTTTACTTTTTTTAAGTTGTCATAGTATGAGTTTCTTTGAGTCGTTTATTGGAATACTATTGATACGTTCTTTTATGACATACCAAACAATAGAAAGAAGTGTTAATATTGTGTTCTCGAAAGAAATTAGCATTTTGAGAGATGGTACTTGATAGTTGATAAAAAATATTTATTAAAAAGAATAGATTTGTTATTTTCAAGAAAAACTTGTATATCCAGGTCAGATTAAGTGTTAGCTATAATATAGGTTCAAATATTATAACAAATTCAAGGTCATCCAGGTAAAATATTTTATAGTATTTATTTTTTGTTATATATAGCCCAAAACTCCTATTACACTAGAAAAATATAATAAAACTGCATATTATTCTAAAATCTACGTCACATATACACTGTCAATATTGTCAACTATATATATATATCTCCCCTATATATTAATGCAAAATCCTCCTATCCTATGTGTCTGCTTCCCATACTTCGTTAGCTTTGGAAAAAAATTTGGTGCTTCGGTGTCATCCGAGCCTAATATTAACCTAATTTAGTATTTTTCCTTTGTATATATTTACCTACTTTAATACTTTCCTAATATTATATTTTGTCTAATTCAATAATTTTCTTTTATTACATCATACCTACTATAATACTTTCTTTAACATATTTTGTCCAATTCAATATCTTACTTTTATTCTTCTAATATAAAAATATAAAAAATTTATATCTAATTATAAAAAACATATATAAGTTGAATTAATTTTTATTTACAATGAAATTTGAAATAATTTTATTATAATTCTAAATATTTATATAAGAAAAATATGAGTTATATAAAGTTATTACAAAGGGAAATAAATATAACAATCTAAGCTTAAAATTTCTTTATCTAATCCAAATATAATAAATTGGAAATAATATTAAAAATATATATGAAAAACTATTGTTATACCAAACAAAAAATAAAAACAAAGTGAAACAAAAAAGATAATATAATACTAATACTAATAATAAATTATTATGCCTAGAAAAATAAATATTAAATATATTCTAAATCTTTTTATCTAATTCAAATATAATGCATTGATACATATATATTATATATCTGCACGAACAAATTAGTATCTTACGCAGAAAAAAAAAAGAATTAAAATATTAAATTTATAAGATACTGGTAATTCTATTGAAAAAATATCGTGCATCTAACTTGTAGTATATGTAATATTATTTTAATTCTTTTTTTTTCTGCGTAAGATACTAATTTGTTCGTGCAGATATATAATATATATGTATCAATGCATTATATTTGAATTAGATAAAAAGATTTAGAATATATTTAATATTTATTTTTCTAGGCATAATAATTTATTATTAGTATTAGTATTATATTATCTTTTTGTTTCACTTTGTTTTTATTTTTTGTTTGGTATAACAATAGTTTTTCATATATATTTTTAATATTATTTCCAATTTATTATATTTGGATTAGATAAAGAAATTTTAAGCTTAGATTGTTATATTTATTTCCCTTTGTAATAACTTTATATAACTCATATTTTTCTTATATAAATATTTAGAATTATAATAAAATTATTTCAAATTTCATTGTAAATAAAAATTAATTCAACTTATATATGTTTTTTATAATTAGATATAAATTTTTTATATTTTTATATTAGAAGAATAAAAGTAAGATATTGAATTGGACAAAATATGTTAAAGAAAGTATTATAGTAGGTATGATGTAATAAAAGAAAATTATTGAATTAGACAAAATATAATATTAGGAAAGTATTAAAGTAGGTAAATATATACAAAGGAAAAATACTAAATTAGGTTAATATTAGGCTCGGATGACACCGAAGCACCAAATTTTTTTCCAAAGCTAACGAAGTATGGGAAGCAGACACATAGGATAGGAGG
>BMAC01000099.1:1354826-1366208 GCA_014905375.1 Phtheirospermum japonicum | reverse complement strand
ATATATATATATATATATATATATATATATATATATATATATATATATATATATATATATATGGGGAGTGGATCCAATGGGTCCATTTCTTATAATGAGTCCGTAGGGCCAAATCACAACCATCTAATACATTAGATCCAATGAATATAAATTAATTTGGGTGACAAATACATCTATGTCTTTTTAAATATGCATTAATATATTTTTAAATATGCATCAATTAACATTTAAATGAACATTAATACTAATAACTAATATAATTAAGTTATTTATATTTCTCTCTCCTCTCAATTAATAATTCTCCTTTATTGAAATCTTTTTATAAGTCTCAAAAAATATAATACTGCCAAAATAAATTACATCATATTATTCCATACGATATAAGGAACAATACCCATACCATTTTTCCCAACAAATTTGTATTTTTAAAAATTCTAATTAAAATTATTTTCAAAAACCAAATAATAATTAAAAAAAAAGAAATTCAATGCACATTTAGATGAATTTTATTGCTCATTTAGAAGTACATTGATACATTATTAGAATAAAAACGATGTTTGCATTATATGTCATGTTTCTCCAAGCCAATTTCCAACCGTTTTACTACACATTGTTAATGTACCTTTACATGTCCGATGATGCACAGTTATTAGTACAAGTATGCAATAATACATGTTATATATTTATTAGTCAACCATACCCCATCTAATTTACATCCATCAGATCTAAACCTAATGAGTGTCTGAGATTTGGCCTATAGACCCATTTTATTAATTGGACCCATTGGATCCAATTCCTATATATATATATATATATCACCCCTTATTTACCCCTTATTTATTAATGCAAATTTCTCATAATGTGTATGCTTTGTACGCTTTATTTGGCATATAAAGAATTATGATACTTTGGCTGGTTATGTTTCATCAAAGTTTAATATCTATCTAATTTAATATTTTTCTTTTATTATATCTTACCTAACTTAGTCTTTTTCTTTTATTACATTTTACTTAATTGAATATCTTTCTTTCATTATATTTGACCAACCTCAATCCCCTACTATAAATATAAAAATAATTCATAAATAATTATCAATCGACCTTGACGTATGGCGTGGTCGACGAGGTTGCGTGTTGTCTGACCAGTGTTCTAGTCAGGAGCATGCGGTGGCGCAACTTCTCACTAACTGTGAGTCGGTTGACCCTGACATATGATGGTCGACCACCAACACGCATCACGAGTGAATTAGCAACACACATCTGACATCGGACTGCCTGGATGCACCAGAGTATAGGAAGAAAGGGTGCTATAAAAATAGGTTCCGGGTCGAAGTTAATTTATGTCGAGAGCTTATATCATTCATTTTTATATCATAATATGCGATTAAGTTCAAATTTTACGAGTTTGCATATTCGAAGTGAACTTAAAACCTATAGAATCTAGTCTCAGCGTGGTCGTCTTCCTCAAGAAGATAATTCCTCTGAATCTAATTTTTCTTGTTAAATCAATTTTTCCATTTTCTTGGGCATACGATGACCACAACCTTGCAGGGTCACCTTTTGTTTTCTTTTCCTGAAACTCCTAAAAATCATAGAAAATAACCAGTCAGTCACAGAAACTAAGCAAAACCCGTCAAGTTCAGATGCCAAAACTGGACCTTATTCCAGAATCGGCGAGATCATATAACCTTTAACCACAAATACAGACAAATCGACCCGATTCCAAAAACTAAATAAACTGAATTTGAATCAAACCTAGAAAACAATTGAGGCCTGGTAGCCCTGATTCAAACGAATCAAGCTGAGCCAAGCCCTGTTGCAGCTGAGTCAACCCTATAGAAATTTCAGTCTAATCAGACTCAACTTGAAACCGAGAATCCGCAATTCCACTCACCTCAATCGAAAACGGCTGAGCCTTGTAACACGTCGAACCAAACCCAACCAATCAAGCCCGTTGCTTCTTGTTCCAGTCCGGCCGTATGCGGAGACGATAGTGAGTGAGCGAGCGTTGTTTTGTACGGTGTCAGAGAGTGTGAGAGTTTCGAAATTAAAGGTTTTTCAAAATTAAATCGATTTTGAGTTTCAAAACCGAAGATTTCTGAATTTACAGTTTGATCCATAATAAATGGGTTTGATTTTCCAAAGAGGGGTTGGGGTTTATATTTCTTGGTGTGGATTGTTGTTTGAAAGATTTGAAGGCTTCAATGATAGATTGAATATCTGATGTTAGTAATAATGTTGTAACATTTTTACCAACATATGTGCAAAATAACAAAATTAAGCCGATGATAATTTTTGTCTATGAGTTAAAGTAACTCACAGAGCACGACCGTAGGCCAAAAAGAATAAAAAGAATTAGCTGCTCTTAAAAGGTTCTTCTCGTTCGAACAAGTTGAACTTCAAAGAATACATAAAAATGAAGCAGAAATGATATCTTCGTGTTTCTATTTTTCCCTTGCTGTTTTTCGTGAGCTTTCCAAAATGAAAAATGCCAAGCTTTTGTAGTGCCACTTCTTTGAAGGAGTCATTGTTCCACATAACAAGGTCTTGATAATTATCTCTTAAGATAACTTAAGAGATAAGGACTCATATGTCTACTAACATCCCAACTAACAATGGAGTCCTAGACAGGCAAATATACTAAACATAAAATTACAATTAATAGGATTAATTACAGTTGTAGGGCGGCGAGATCTTCCCGAGTCGTATCTCTCGAGGATGGATGCTATCGGCTTATCGGTTTCTTATTTGCTCTTATTGTCGATTGAGATTAAACTAATCTAAACTAGGAAAGCAGTAGTCATTGATTTGGTTTGAGTTTTTATAACTAAACTTTAAATTGAAATAGAAGTTTTAAAAGCATTAAAATGTGAAAAGGGAATTAAAGCTTATTTAAAAACGATTAATCTAAACTAGCTAACTAAGAAAGCTTATAATTTGAATTAAGGAAAAGGGAGGGAAAATTAAAGTCTTGCTTATTTGAAAAAGTTAACAACATTAATTTAGCAACAATCTAAGTTTAAGAAGGAAGATTCTATAAAGCTTCTAAAAGTTTTAGAAATTGATCTAAACAATTAAACAACTTAAAATCATAAGTTCAAAAGCTAGAAAGCTATAAAATAAAAATGGAAGTTTTGAAAAGCAAAATAACAACTAAACTATAATCCAAGCATTAACACAAGATTAAAAAGAAATATCATGAAAACAAAATTATATTAATAGAAAGAGATTACCAAACATATGATTCCACAAAAGCTTCAAATGGAAATGGCAACTTGAAGGATTCTTCACAAAAGAGATGCCAAACAAAAGCTTCAACAACTAGCTAATGAAGATCTAACACTAAACTAAACTAGAGCTAATTAACTAATTACTAGAATTTAAATTTGATCAAAAGAAAAGGAAAATATGTCTCTGGGTTGAAGGAGCTTCCTGGTGTAGAAAGGCCCTTCTCAAGTTGGTTTGATTGGAAAAGACGTCTGCGTACTTAATCCTAAAAAAAAATCTGCTTTTCAGTCGATCGACTGCAAAAGGAGTCGATCGACTGGCAGTCGATCGACTGCAAAAGGAGTCGATCGACTGGCAGTCGATCGGTCATGTCGGCAGTCGATCGACTGCGTTGTCCAAAACGGCCAAAGTCCCTGGAATGCAGTCGATCTTGGGATTTTAGTCGATCAACTAGAAAGGCAGTCGATCGACTGCACTTCCAGTCGGTCGACTGGATTGCTGCACCCGGCTCGATTTCTCGTTCTTTTTACGTCCGCCGATTTATCGAGCCTCGTCCGTTGCGCTTCCTTGCTTGTCTGTCCATTCCCGAGTCGAGTGAAAATGATCCCAAATGAGCGCGGACCCCGCTTGGATGTCCTACGGCCAAGAGAAAAATGAAAGAGTGAAAAATTACGAAAACTAATAAAAAAACGTACAAAAACTAAGAAAGCCTAGAAATAACGAAAAACGGCCAACTTGACTCCTAAAACACCTAAAAGCAAGTGAAACACACGCAACGTGATACAAAAACGGTAACAAAAATATGTACAAAAATATGCAAATCAACCACCCCACACTTAGAATGGTTGCTTGTCCTCAAGCAAAAACTAACGTAAAATGACAAAACTACCCCCCACCAACCCTCAACTAATGCACAAAAGTTAAATCGAGACGTTGTACGCTACGTTTCTTGTTAGCTTTGGATAAAAGGACGACAATGTGTGTTGTTAAGGAACTTTAGATCGACTTTCGAGCCCTAAAAGAACTTAAGCAATTCACCAAGTCGGTCCCCCCGTCCTTGCCCCGGCTAAGGTCTATCCACGCTCGAACCGTTAATCGGATCCCTACTAGCCAAGATCATTTACACCTCTCTTTACAAATATATACTAAAAATTGAAAAAAAGGAAAACGGGTTATTCAACAACTTCAAGAATTTATAGCGTATCCTTGTTTATTCGTCTCTCTTTTTTTTTTTTTAATTTTTCTTTTTCTTCTATTTTTTTTTGGTACCATAGACGTAAGGTACTTAAATAGTAAATAAAAAAAATTAAAATACGAAGCTTTCAACGACTCCGATCATTCGTTGCTACTAGAAACTTACAAAATTCCCGATCGAGCACGTGGAGCAATTGACGACTCTAAATTACAAAACAAAAACCTATAGAGAGTGTGTGATGACGAGGGCTAGTCGAGGCACTAGTTCTAAACGAGCACAAGGATAGAACGAAGCTAAAACCAAACGAGGATCCCAACAAGTTAACACAAGCAAGCATTCGACCAAATTAAAAACCTAGGACGAACTCTAACCACCCCACACTTAAAACCTAGCAATGTCCTCATTGCGTATTTAAGCTAATAAAAGCAGTAAAAAGGTGTAGGGAAAACAAAATGCCCCTATTCCGAGCTTGTGTCAACGTGGTTGTGCAAAAGTCGTCGCCGGGAGCCGAGGTAAGCAACAAGCTATCTACAAGGTAAGGCAAGGTGGAGAATTTGCACATAAAAAAACTATTTACAAAAACAAAAATATTTTTGAGTTTTTTGAAATTTTTTTCAATTTGTTTGGATTTATATTTTTTTTAAATTTGTTTTATATCTTGAGAATATATTTAAATGAAATGAAATTAAAATATATATCAAAACGAAAGCAATTTATTATTTTTTATTTTATTATTATTATTATTATTATTATTATTATTATTATTATTTTTTATTTTTTTTTACAAAAGACGAGATGAGAAATAAACGAACATAATCGAAAGATAAACAAAATAACAAACGAAAATAATAAACAAATAAAATAAACAAAGGATAGTATAGGAGTTTAACGACGTCTCCTATGTCGGGGACGGAGGGTCGCGTCCTCGTCTTCCTCTTCCTCTTCCTCGTCCTCGTCGCCGTCATCTTCGTCATTTTCCTCGAACCGACGCATCCGACTCTCGACCAAAAGGAGCCGTCTATGGAGGCCGCAGAAAGCTCGGTCATTTTTGGCCTGCCCCTCGTCGAGCCGGTCGAAACGGGTGGTGAGCTGGTCAAAACGGGAAAACACAGCCTGTTGGAAATTGTTCCAACCCATCTCGTGACCCGAGCCGATGCTCGGGCCTCCGTACTGCGGGATTGCCGCTTAGCTCGTGCTCGCTCCGAAATGCACGCCCGAACAGGTGTTCAGGACGTCATCGGCCTCGCCTTGTTCACTGCCCCGGTGGCGTTGGCGTCCAGGATTTGGGTTCGCCGGGTTCGTCGGGACTTTCGGCATTTTGAACACCAACTCCATAAGATCGACCCTTCCCATATTGGCCGCCTCGGCCTCGAACCCGAAGTAGCGGGCAAGAACAGTGATCATAGGCCCCATGCCGACTCGGGCGACGCTTCCTCCCCTCATCTTCCGTATCCCTCGAATCTGTCTACGGATCAACGGAAAAATGGGATCGGATGTCCATTGCATAGGCACCAAAGCACGTAAATCTCGTGCTGAGTGAGGTTGGTGTTTTCATGCTTGCCCATCAGGACGTGGGCAAAGAATTTGTAAGCCCCAAGCAGTGCCAAGTCGACGATCTCCGAAGCCGAGTATCGATCCCGGTTACCACGTCCGCCTGTGATACTCCCCCAAAACTCATCCGCATGAAAACCACTCAACTGCGTGTACGAGTACTGTTGGCAGTCAAGCCCGAGCACCTCTTGGAGCACCCCTTGATCGATCCGGTGCTCAATTCCCCCAAAACAGACATTAAAACCCCCGTCATCGGTCTCCTGGTATGTGGTGAAGAACTCGAGCACTAGCTCCCGATAAGCCGGTGCCTGGAAAGACGCGAACATTCGACCGTTCATTGCGTCGATGAAATGAAGCAATCGTGTGCCGAACCCGTCAAAGTCCCCTTCGCCACCCACTCGTCCAAACGCTCGATATTGACGAAGCGCGGGGTAGCGAAATGTCGCAGAGATAGATTTTGAAAAAGTTCCCCCTCGTATGTGGAGTAGATGGGGAAGGGGGCACCGTAAACTCCGGCGATATTGGGTTTTGGGGCTCGTTGAAAATGTCATCATCGGAGTGGCCGTCCATGGTAAAAGGTGGAAATAGGAACGAAAGTAGACGGATTTTGTATTTGAGGGTTCCAAGAATCGAAAGGAACGAACAAGAATGGAAAAACGGGAAAAATTCAAACCAAACGTTCACTGGGGCATTTCGTCGAACACTTGGTGGGCAAGATTTTTGAATATGGAAATAAATGAAATTGGCTCCCAAATCCTACCCAAAAACGCAACCAACAATAACAAACTTCCCCAAGAGATTGTTTAAGCGAATTACCTCGAAGAATTGGTTCGAAAATGGAACGAAAAACCGAGCTATTCCCAAGGAGGTTTTGAATGGAGAGAGGAAGAGAAAAAGGGAACTTCCCGCGAAAATACGAGATGTGGAAAGAAAGTGCCGCTGGTAGTCGATCGACGCAAACTCGTGTTTTTTTTTTTTCTTTCTATTTTTTTTTTTTTTTTTCGCCCTTTTTTTCTGTTTCTGATCGATGGATGTGGGGGGGGGGGGAGGGGGTCGACTGCCTTTTTATAAAGCCCGCTGGGTTCTGGGCACTCCGGGCAGTCGATCGACTGCCCCTTTTGGTCGATCGACTGTCGGAAGTCGATCGACTGCTCTTGTCAAAAGCTTGAAAATTTCTGGAATCTAGTCGATTTCGCCGTTTCAGTCGATCGGGCGCCAATCGATCGACTGGCTGTCGATCATCAAGTAACCAGTCGATCGACTGCTCTTGCCAAAAAGCTTGAACATTTCTGGAATCCAGTCGATTTGAACCTGTCAGTCGATTGGGCAGTCGATCGACTACATACCAGTCGATCGACTGCATTCCAGTAGCCAACCTCCATTTTCGATCCTCTTTTCTCCCAAGACTCCAGGACTGAACCTACACAAACCCAAAAACTCAAATTAACACTGCTTAATGTTAGAATGTACACAAACTTAACAAGAAAAACAAGAAAGGGTTAGAAGGTCGTGGGTTGCCTCCCACGGAGCGCGTTTGGTTAACGTCGTTCGCTCGACGATCCTGGTTCGACGATCAAGATCCCGTCGGGGGCAAGTCACTCAGGTTCTCCTCCTCTACGATCACTAGCTCGAGAGCTTTTGTTTGCAACATTCCATGCCGGTAAGGTTTGACTCGGGCGCCATTCACTTGGAATCGCTCGTCCGTCTTTGGGTCGATTAACGTTACGGCTCCAAATGGGGATATCTTCTCGATTTTGAAAGGCCCACTCCATTTGGACATAAGTTTCCCGGGAAACATGGAAAGGCGAGTATTATAAAGGAGTACTTGCACTCCCTCCTCCAACTCTTTCGGTACAAGCTTCTTATCGTGGAGTAGCTTCGTCTTTTCCTTATACAAACGGGCACTATCAAACGCCTCGTTTTGTAATTCTTCGAGCTCCTCAAGTTGGAGTTTTCTCTCTTCGCCGGCCTGCTTCAAATCAAGGTTGCACGCTCGGATGGCCCACAACGCTCGATGCTCCATTTCCACCGGTAGATGGCATGACTTTCCATACACCAGATGATAGGGACTCATTCCTATAACTGTCTTATAGGCTGTACGGACGGCCCACAAGACATCAGTGAGCTTCGTTGACCAGTCCTTTCTATTCGGTTGCACAGTTTTCTCGAGAATGTTTCTGATTTGGCGATTACTTGTCTCGACCTGCCCGGCTATTTGCGGATGGTAAGGGGTAGAAACCTTGTGCACAACTCCATAATTTTCCAACACACGCTCAAGTAGCTTGTTGTTCAAATGCTTGCCACCATCGCTGATTAGCACCCTCGGAACTCCGAATCGGCTAAATATGTTTCTCCAAACGAACCTCACTACTGTATCGCCATCATTCCTCCTTGCCGAGATTGCTTCTATCCATTTAGATACGTACTCCACCACGACCAATATATATTCGTACTCGTGAGACTTCGGGAAGGGACCCATGAAGTCGATCCCCCAGACATCGAAGATCTTGACGGCCAAGTTATACGTCATTGGCATCTCATTCCGCTTTCAGATACTACCCGTACTTTGGCATCGATCGCACCTCTGACAATGCTCGTGAGCATCCTTTAAAAGAGTGGGACAATAGAAACCCGATTGAAGAACTTTGTATGCGGTCTTTTGGCCACCGAAATGCCCTCCGACTAGATGATCATGGCAATGTGTCAATATCTCCTCTTTTTCCTCGTCCGGAATGCACCTTCTCAACATACCATCCTTCCCAATTTTGAACATAAGAGGGTCATCCCAATAATAACCTCGACACGTGGCAAGAAACCTCCTCCTCTCGTGATGAGACAGGTCCGGACGGAGCACCTCACTAGCAAGGTAGTTAGCAATATCAGCATACCATGGTGTGACGGACACACCGAAGAGGTTCTCGTGAGCTTGGTTTTCTCCGATGAGTGGGGACTCTTTCTCTCCATTCCCGACCTCCAATCGAGAGAGGTGGTCGGCTACTACGTTCTCGCACCCTTTTCTATCCCTGATCTCTACGTCGAACTCTTGAAGTAGAAGGATCCACCGGATTAGCCTCGGCTTCGCTTGAGGCTTGTTGAAAAGATGTCGTAGTGCCGCATGATCGCTATGTATAATCACCCTTGACCCAACGATATATGATCGAAACTTCTCGAGCGAGTAAACCACGGCAAGTAGCTCCTTTTCAGTGGTTGTGTAATTTCTTTGATCGTCATTGAGCATAAGACTTGCGTAGTAGACGACCCGGAGGAGTTTGTCGACTCGTTGCCCCAGGATGGCCCCCACCGGTTCATTCGATGCATCGCACATTATTTCGAACGGGAGGGACCAATCCGGGGCTATCACCACGGGAGCAGAAGTCAAACTTTTCTTCAATGAATCGAACGCCGCTAGACAAGTATCATCGAACACAAACGGAACGTCTGTGCTAAGCAAGTGGCACAAGGGGCGGCTAAGCTTCGAGAAGTCCTTAATGAACCTCCTATAGAACCCCGCATGACCGAGGAAGCTTCGCACTCCCTTCACGTTGATCGGTGGGGGAAGTTTCTCAATCACGTCGATCTTTGCCTTGTCGACCTCGGTTCCTTTAGACGACACCACATGACCCAAAACTATCCAACTTCTCACCATGAAGTGGCTTTTCTCCCAGCTCAAGGTAAGGTGGTTCTCCACACATCTCTCCAAAACACTTGACAAATGGTCAAGACACTCGTCGAAAGTGGATCCGTAAATAGAAAAATCGTCCATGAAAACCTCCATATACTTGTCGAGCATGTCGGAGAAAATCGAGAGCATGCACCGTTGAAAGGTAGTGGGTGCATTGCACAAACTAAAGGGCATGCGTCGGAAAGCATAGGTGCCAAAAGGGCACGTGAACGTCGTCTTGGATTGGTCTTCTGGCGAGATAGCGATTTGGTAGTATCCCTATAATCCATCGAGAAAACAATACGAATGATGACCCGCGAGCTTGTCCAACATTTGGTCAATGAACGAGAGTGGGAAGTGGTCCTTCTTGGTGGCGGCATTGAGCTTTCAGAAGTCTATACACATTCGCCATCCGGTGGTTACACGATTCATCACACGCTCACCCCGTTCATTCTCAATAACGGTTATTCCGCTCTTCTTTGGAACCATATGGACTGGGCTCACCCATTCACTATCCCCGACCGAGAATATTAAACCTTCGGCTACAAGTTTCAATATCTCACCCTTCACAACCTCCATCAAGTTCGGGTTCAGTCGTCGTTGGCACTCCCTTGATGGTTTCACTCCGTCTTGAAGGATGATTCGATGCATACAACTGGAGGGGCTTATCCCCTTGATATCACCAAGGCTCCACCCTATCGCCTTCTTGTTCTTGTTCAAGACTTCCACCAATCGTGCCTCGTCTATTGGGGAAAGCTCGGTGTAGATGATCACGGGTCTTGTCTCTCCACTTTCCAAGTAAACATATTTGAGATAGCTCGGAAGGGTCTTGAGCTTCGGTTTTGGCATAAGGGCCGATTCTACGCTTGATATCTCAAATATTTCTAACACCCCCTCCCGTCGGAGTGCTAGCCACTCGTCGTCCTCAACGTCCTCGTTCACAACCTCCCGAGTGGCTTCCTCAACCAGTTCTTGTATCGGATCGATCATAGCACAATCGGCATGGAAGGAGGAAGGCGGAATGACTCCCAAGTCGTGGATCGAGAAATTCACTGTATCTCCCAGAACCGAGAAAGATAACTTCCCATTTTTCACATCGATCAAAGTGTTTGTCGTGTCCATGAAGGGCCGCCCAAGTAAGATAGTATGTTCTCGGCCTTCGTTGCTCACCTCCCCGACGTTTCAATCGACAATAAGAGCAAATAAGAAACCGATAAGCCGATAGCATCCATCCTCGAGAGACACGACTCGGGAAGAACTCGCCGCCCTACAACCGGCTCCGTACTCTTGCGGAGACGGATTCTGAAATAGCGCGTCGAGAATTCGTCGATCAAAAATTTAGCACCGTTGCCGGGGATGGATAAAGGCCAATGGCATTCTTAATTACTCTTATTGTTATTGTAAATAGTATTTAGTTCATTGTTTTACATTCGATACGCGTAATCTTTTGTTGTTGTTGTGTATGCAAGGTAGGCGATCGCTCAGACAGGAGTTGACTCCATTCTTGCCGAACCCCGAGAGGTTGCGACGAGACGCACGAGCCGCACCAAGGCGAGACACGTCCGACATCCCGTTGCCTCCCTTATTATCACCGGTGATAGAGGAGCACACTATGGCCACTCCGTTCGAAAACCCGACGCCTCCTGCCCCTGCCCATGACAACCAAGTGGTTCCGCCACCGCAAGTATCGACCGGTCCCGCGCCGTCACCTCAAGCCGCGGCTCTTCAAGACCCACAACCCGTCTATG
>BMAC01000099.1:1315041-1353072 GCA_014905375.1 Phtheirospermum japonicum | reverse complement strand
CATAGACGGGTTGTGGGTCTTGAAGAGCCGCGGCTTGAGGTGACGGCGCGGGACCGGTCGATACTTGCGGTGGCGGAACCACTTGGTTGTCATGGGCAGGGGCAGGAGGCGTCGGGTTTTCGAACGGAGTGGCCATAGTGTGCTCCTCTATCACCGGTGATAATAAGGGAGGCAACGGGATGTCGGACGTGTCTCGCCTTGGTGCGGCTCGTGCGTCTCGTCGCAACCTCTCGGGGTTCGGCAAGAATGGAGTCAACTCCTGTCTGAGCGATCGCCTACCTTGCATACACAACAACAACAAAAGATTACGCGTATCGAATGTAAAACAATTAACTAAATACTATTTACAATAACAATAAGAGTAATTAAGAATGCCATTGGCCTTTATCCATCCCCGGCAACGGTGCTAAATTTTTGATCGACGAATTCTCGACGCGCTATTTCAGAATCCGTCTCCGCAAGAGTACGGAGCCGGTTGTAGGGCGGCGAGTTCTTCCCGAGTCGTGTCTCTCGAGGATGGATGCTATCGGCTTATCGGTTTCTTATTTGCTCTTATTGTCGATTGAAATTAAACTAATCTAAACTAGGAAAGCAGTAGTCATTGATTTGGTTTGAGTTTTTATAACTAAACTTTAAATTGAAATAGAACTTTTAAAAGCATTAAAATGTGAAAAGGGAATTAAAGCTTATTAAAAAATGATTAATCTAAACTAGCTAACTATGAAAGCTTATAATTTGAATTAAGGAAAAGGGAGGGAAAATTAAAGTCTTGCTTATTTAAAAAAGTCAACAACATTAATTTAGCAACAATCTAAGTTTAAGAAGGAAGATTCTATAAAGCTTCTAAAAATTTGAGAAATTGATCTAAACAATTAAACAACTTAAAAGCATAAGTTCAAAAGCTAGAAAGTTATAAAATGAAAATGGAAGTTTTGAAAAGCAAAATAACAACTAAACTATAATCCAAGAATTAACACAAGATTAAAAAGAAATATCATGAAAACAAAACTATATTAATAGAAAGAGATTACCAGACATATGATTCCACAAAAGCTTCAAATGGAAATGGCAACTTGAAGGATTCTTCACAAAAGAAATGCCAAACAAAAGCTTCAACAACTAGCTAATGAAGATCTAACACTAAACTAAAGGCAAAAATATTTTCTTAGCCCGTTAAGTGACCACTCTTTGACATTTAGTCCGGTTTTTGGTCACACTTGAAAATTAGTCCACTAAGTGGACTAATTGCTGATTTTTGGTCCAGTGACCGCCTAGAGCAGGTCATTGGACCAAAAATCAGCATTTTGTTCACTTAGTGGACTAATTTTCAAGTGTGATCCAAAACCGGACTAAAAGTCAAAGAGTGGTCACTTACCGGACTAAAAAAATAATTTTAGGTTTTTGGCGAGTAAGTGTAATTAGGAGGCAATTGTCCAAAAAAATATGATATAGGTAAAAATAAAAATAAAACATCTGGGAGGAAAAAATCCCTATTTATTCTTATTTTTAATTTTAGATTGTAGGTTTTTAATTTATTCTATTACTTATTTATAACTTGTAGGTTTTTATTGTATTGCTTATTTATCAAAATGTTCGAACACATGAGTGTTGTTCGAGAAACCAGAGACGAACACCCTTATTTTGTATTTATTTTTTATCTTTTACCGCCTAGATCCGTCACTTACTTTTCACCACCCACCAACGTTCTTTCTTCTTTCTGTTTGGCGGTGGCACAATGACGACACCTATGGCGGTGGCGATGATGGTGTAATGGGCGACGCTAATGGAAGAGTTGGAGTGGTGGTGGAGGGTTGAAGGAGATGATATCTTTTAGGTATTTAGTATTTGTGGGATAATATTGATATTTTTGTTGAGTTTTTTTATGGGGTGAACTAGTAAATAAATAGTGTGCGTATATTCGCTCTCTAAAACAAATTAAATGTAAATAACTCCACTTTTATATATTATGAAATAGTTTTTTGCAGATTACATTATACATCTAATTATAGTTTATCTTATTATCATCACACATATCAATAGTTTTAAACTAAGCAAAATTATTTTCTTAGTCCGATAAGTGGTCACTCTTTGACTTTTAGTCCGGTTTTAGACCACACTTGAAAATTAGTCCACTAAGTGGACTAAATGATGATTTTTGGTCCAGTGACCTTCAGTTTTCGGTTTTTCCGGTAAAGATGACCTGCTGTAGGCGGTCACTGGACCAAAAATCAGCATTTAGTCCACTTAGTGGACTAATTTTCAAGTGTGACCAAAAACTGGACTAAATATCAAAGAGTGGTCACTTACCGGACTAAAAAAATATTTTTGCCCTAAACTAAACTAGAGCTAATTAACTAATTACTAGAATTTAAATTTGATCAAAAGAAAAGGAAAATATGTCTCTGGGTTGAAGGAGCTTCCTGGTGTAGAAAGGCCCTTCTCAAGTTGGTTTGATTAGAAAAGACGTCTGCGTACTTAATCCTCAAGAAAAATCTGCTTTTCAGTCGATCGACTGCAAAAGGAGTCGATCGACTGGCAGTCGATCGGTCATGTCGGCAGTCGATCAACTGCGTTGTCCATAATGGCCAAAGTCCCTGGAATGCAGTCGATCTTGGGATTTCAGTCGATCGACTAGAAAGGCAGTCGATCGACTGCACTTCCAGTCGGTCGACTGGATTACTGCACCCGGCTCGATTTCTCGTTCTTTTTACGTCCGTCGGTTTATCGAGCCTCGTCCGTTTCGCTTCCTTGCTTGTCCGTCCATTCTCGAGTCGAGTGAAAACGATCCCAAATGAGCGCGGGCCCCGCTTGGACGTCCTACAGCCAAGAGAAAAATAAAAGAGTGAAAAATTACAAAAACTAATAAAAAAACTACAAAAACTAAGAAAGCCTTGAAATAACAAAAAACGGCCAACTCGACTCCTAAAACACCTAAAAGCAAGCGAAACACACGCAACATGATACAAAAATGGTAACAAAAATATGTACAAAAATATGCAAATCAACAACAGAAAATAATGTTTTAACCAAACAAAACAAACCAACCAAAAAAAACAAATTGTTCAAACACCCTTGGGCTTAGAATAATCAGGGTCACTTAGGAAGTGTGCGCCGGTCGAGTCCTCTTGTATTGGCGCGGAATCAGCATGGTCTCATCTTCATCCTCATCCTCATGAGCAGCATCCACCTTCTGCTTTCCTTTGTCCACCACCGTGGCAGTCGTCATAGCAGCCTCTCCAGAAACAGCCTCAGCCTTCCTCCTCTTGTCAGCCTCCTCTCCAGTAGCTTCTCCAGGAACAGTCTCTCCAGCAGTTGTCTCTCCCCCTTTTTGTCCAGATCGCAAAAGGAGGAAGAAATCGCGTGTCCTCTCCAGACCGGATAAGTGAGACCGGGCCCCAGTAATCTGCTGATCAATCAAGCGCAACTGAACCTACAAATCAGACACAGGAACAGGAATGGAGGA
The DNA here is from genome assembly GCA_014905375.1 of Phtheirospermum japonicum. Classification (NCBI taxonomy): domain Eukaryota; kingdom Viridiplantae; phylum Streptophyta; class Magnoliopsida; order Lamiales; family Orobanchaceae; genus Phtheirospermum; species Phtheirospermum japonicum. The sequence continues at coordinate 1,349,609 of BMAC01000099.1, read as the reverse complement.
ACACGTGTGAGTCCCTGTGTTAGTAACACCGAGACCAACATCAGGAGAAACCATGGCGGAGTCCACATCTTCATCATCCGAGAATTCCAGCGGCAGGTCTATAACACGATTTGTGCCATCAAAGTGCTTGTGGCTCAGTCCAAACAAGCCAGGCTCCCTGCTAAAATGCTCATCGTTGTATTTTTAAAGTCCTTGATCGGAAAGAATGGAATAGATAAGTGAGGGAAAAGTCAGACCAACTTTTGTTGCAGTGGTGTCGGCAAACTTCATTACACAGTCAAACACAGTTTGGCCAAAGTTAAACTGCATTCCCTTCCCAATCTGGAATAACTCCTTGCCTTGTGACCGCGTAACTGTAGTTGTGTTGGTTGTTGGGACCCAATTGCACACTGCCACCTTGTGAAGCACGTAGTAGAGTGAGGTGAGATGAGAGCTCAGAAACCTATTTGGCCATTTCGTCATTTGTCCTCCAGTCAGAAACTTGGTCACCTCATCGAATTCATCAACCGGAGCACCTTCATCATCGTCCACAGTGCCAAAGAATCTGTTTATCACAGAAGGAGTGAAAGAATAAATTCGTTCACGCACAAAGACCTTACCATACCGCTCAGACAGCTGATTCGAAATTGAGGGAAGAAACTCCAGAACAGCCTCCCGCAGATATGGTACAGCGGTGGTCACCGTGGAAGAAAGCCCCTTCCTGCTCAGAAACTTGTTCAGATTTTTCTTCTCAAACAGCCCAAAATTGACTCTCCTTTCTTCAATCAGTGCTCGGTTATGCAACTCGTTATATCTCTCCTTGGATTCACTCGTATAAAAATGAGGCGCATAAGCACTATCCACATCTAGCTCTTCATCGTCCGAATCATCTCCCAGATCAAAGCTCCTAGATTCTTCCTCCTCAGTGGCTTTATCCTCTGGAACTTCAAGTTCACCTTCAAAGTTAGCATCATCGGAATTATCAGATGCAGTTGAGCCTGAGACGGAGTCTTCTTGTGCAGCAGTCTGAGTGGTAGGAGATGCGGGAGCAGCTTCAGAGGAAGTGCCAGGCAGAGGTGTGCCAACATCCTTACTCACACCAGGCTCACCAGCAGAAATAGTCCTTTCTGAGGACTCGCTTGAGACWGGTGATGGTTGAGCAGGGGAATGGCATGCAGAAACAGCAATTGGGGACTTACACTGAGAAGTACCCTGCATAGGAACAGCCTTTCCCAACTTTAACAGTAAAGATGCCAAAGGTGCATCTTCATCTTCCAGAAGGTCTTCTTCATTATTCTCCATTGATTCAGAGTCTGGAGCCACCATGTTTTGAGGAGTGAGACGCTTCCTCTTGGCCCTAAACTTGCGCACCATTTCAACTTCTGAATCAGGTAAAAAAGGAGTGACCGGAATCTCCTCCTTCTCAGCTACCAGTCCCTCCGGTGGCGCATAGTCTTCATCGTCACTATCAGTCATGTAGTCAATGTCCTCCACAAAGGACATCTTTTCCAGCAGATTATTTCTGGGTTCGCTGGACGACTCTTGGGAATTGCCTCCGGCAAGTAACCTGGGTTAATTCCTCTCAACCGTCGAGAGCATTTTAGTAATGGATTCCCAATTCGCCCACACATTTCTACAATCAGTTTTAGATTTGGCAGATTATTTACATCAATTTCGTTCCCGGGGTTGCCTGGGAGAATCACAACAGAGGGTTCTGTAGTATCGCCGACGGACACTGGAACTAGGGCAGATGACTGACTGGGTTGAGGCATCGTTGCAGAGGAGGTCCTGGTGTCAGATCCTTGTGTTGGAGCAGAACCACCAACATTTGCATCCACAGTGGAGGGATCTCCGTGCTCGCCTTGAATATCGAGGGGAACATATCTCGGAAGAGTGACGGCAATGACACTATCCTCCGACGTTTTCACCTTCTCCGACTGAGAGAGAGCGAACTTTGTTGACACCTTGGATTTTTGTGGACTCATCTCTTGATCAGGAATTAGGGTTTGCTTTGAGGGAGCTGGATGTGGAAAGGGTTTTGACAGATCTTTTGACTGAATCGAGGAATGTACCTAACATATACTGAGTACTTAAAAGAACTTGTGAGTTCTTAGTGGACGATAGAGATTACCTTCGGATTTGAAAAGGATTTGAAGCGACAGGCCCAATAGTTAAGCCCAACTATCCCTTTTAACCATAGTTATCCACAAAAAGAAACGTGCAATAGTAACTCAGATCCACAAGACTCTGATTATAACCCACTTGACACTAAGGCATCAAAAAATTATGAAATTTTGAGTAAGAGAAAAATAGAATTTTGTTATGAGCATAGTTTTACCAAAAAAACTTTAAGAACAAAATTTCACCAAACATGCATGTGCTAAGGTTATGTCTAAAGGAATGACCTAAAAAAAACATATAAGATTCACAAGAGAAGTAGAGTGTTGGTTCTTTGTGTGATGGCATTGGCACCGACATTCAATCAACAAAGTCAATGAACTGACAATTCTTAACTCGGCGAATGGCAAAGTCATTTGTGTTTGAGGATATTTGTGTCCGGGAGTAAATAGAGTCTCCACTTTAACCAGAAAGTTGACTAATCCATTGATTATGAACTTTTTCTTTATTTCAGCACATTGGTAGGAAATAACAATCATTCAAAGATGATTGGCTGGGACATCCTTCAAACTTTTATATCAAAAAATTTGAGCACACCGAGAGAAAAACATGTTTTTGCAAAAGTCAGTTCACATTTGCTTATTTCGAAAGTTCCAGCCCCTTTAATCACCACACTCAAACCATCAATATTCCTGCGAATTGTGAGTAGTGCAAGATCTATTATGTATTATGAAAAAAAACAAAAAAATGCATGTTGAAGATAGTATGCTGCAGCTGTTGTTGCTAGGGGTGCTGCAACATTTCCAGTAACAAAAATCAAAAAGCACACAAGCCGAGAGACTTCCTTAGTCTGGAAGATCCCTCGTAGTCTAATGCTTTGGTGAAAATGTTAGCCAGTTGATGTTCAGTTCCAATATGCTCAATACTCACAACATTTCTCTCAACCAAATTTCTAATGAAATGACCCTGATGTCTATGTGTTTTGTTCGAGAGTGTTGTACATGATTCCTTGAGATATCAATTGCACTTGAGTTATCACACAAAACAGTAAGGACACTACTTTGTAACCCATACTCCTCTATCATTTATTTCATCCAGAGTAGTTGGGTACAAGCACTACCTGCAGCCACATACTCAGCCTCGGCCGTTGATAATGAGACGCAATTCTGCTTCTTGCTGTACCAAGAGACCAGATTGTTGCCTAAAAAGAAACAGCCACCTGTTGTACTCTTCCTATCATCAGTGTCACCTGCCCAATCAGAATCAGTATATCCAACAAGATTAGAGTTAGTGTCCTTTGTATACCAGATTCCTAGATTGCAAGTTTCAGCTATGTATCTAATTATGCGTTTAAGTGCTTTTAGGTGAGTCTCTTTTGGATCAGATTGATAACGAGCGCACAAACAGACACTATACATGATATCTGGTCGACTTGCAGTTAAGTACAAAAGGCTGCAAATCATGCTTCTGTACATAGTGTGATCAACACTTTCACTAGCATCATTCCTTGACAATCTTTGGCTTAATCCCATGGGGGTCTTCATGTTTTTGGCATTGTCGAGACCAAAGCGCTTTACTAGATTTTTTGCATACTTCGCCTGAGTGTAACCTTGAGCCACGAGTCTGGCTTTGTTTCTTACTATATTTCCCAGTTCATCAGTCTTGTTTCTGAAGATCTACTTTGTTCCAATGACGTTTCCTCCATGTGGTCGTGGTACCAAGTCCCATACGTCATTCTTAGCAAACTGATCCAATTCTTCTTGCATGGCATTTATCTAATATTCGTCGTTAAGAGCTTCCTCCACCTTCCTGGGCTCTATGGTGGACACAAAACAAGATTAATTGGTTAGGGGACAACATGAAGCCATACATACCAGTTTCACCATTTCCTTGAAATTGATTTGTTTCTTTCGCGTGCTTCTTTCGTTCAAAGATCCAATGACTTGAGACGTGGGATGATTCTTCTGCATCCTAGAAGATATATCTCTGTCTAGAGATGCAGAGATTATCTCAGCAGATTGTTCTTCATCAGACTCAGAGGTTTCACCATTGGTGTCTGTCTGCACCTGCGATGTTGGTTCAAGTGTTGCAGCATTTTCAGTAACATTGGGTGCAGTTCCAGATATCTCCCTTAGAGTCAGTAAGGGAGATTCTTGTGGACTTTGAACAAAATCACCCACATCATCCTCAGCAGAATTCCTCGAGATGGCAGTAAGTTCATCGAACCTAACATTCTCAGACTCAAGCATTGTACGAGTTCTTAGATTAAACACCCGATAAGCGTGGCTATTTACTGAATATCCTAAAAGACACACTTGTCACTTTTAGAATCAAACTTTGTTAAGTGAGATCTATCACTCAATACATAGCAGACGCAACCGAAAACATGAAAGTATTTCAGGTTAGGTTTATTTCCAACTAGAAGCTCGTAGGGAGTTTTACTCGTTCCCACCCTAAAATAGACTCGATTAGAAATATGATACGCTGTATTAAGAGCTTCAGCCCAAAACCTTTTTGCCAGATTTTTTGAAATTAACATGGTTCGAGCCATCTCTTGTAAGGACCGATTTTTACGCTCAGCAATTCCATTTTGTTGAGGCGTAATTGGTGAGGAGAACTCATGAGAAATTCCATACTTATCACAAAAATATTGAAAAGACTAGTTCTCAAACTCTTTACCGTGATCAGTCCTGATTCAGCCAATTTGCAAGGAATATTTGTTACTGACACGTTTTGAGAATTTTCGAAAACTTTCAAATGTTTCAGATTTTTCTCGAAGAACTTCAATCAAAGTGAACCGAGAGAAATCATCAACAATAACAAAAGAGTATTTCTTACCACCCATACTTTCTACCTGGATAGGACCCATAAGATCCATGTGAAGCAATTCCAGGCATCGAGTGGTGTTGAAGTGTTGGATTGCTAGATGAGACACCCTGGTTTGTTTCCCTTTCAGACAGTCTCCACACACGGATGGCTTGTTGATAATAAACTTGGGAACTCCTCTGACTGCTTCTGACTTAACAAGTTTGCCTATCATCTTTTGATTTACGTGACCCATCTTTGATGCCATAGTTTGGTCTCATAAGATTGCGCACTTTGACACCAGACCTTGCAGTTTACTTTGTAACAATTATTTGTAGTACGGGTTCCAGTGAGGATGCATCAATTTTTGTTGTCAAAGACTTCACAGGTGTCTCGGCTAAACTTTACGTGAAGGTTATCATCACAAAGTTGACTGACGCTTATAAGGTTGGCCGCAAGACCCTTGACAAGAAGTACATCCTGGAGCTTAGGCAACCCTTCAAAATTCAGAGTGCATTTTCCTACAATCTCACCATGCGCTCCTCCACCATACTGGACTTTGCCTCCTTTGTGCTGAAAAATATTGGTCAAGTATTCAGCGGATCCTGTCATGTGTCTGGAACACCCACTGTCAAAGTACCATGAGTCCTCAACTCCGGAATTTAGAGAGACATAGATCATGTTGCACTGAGTGTCTTCCTTTTTTTCTCCACTGGCATTGTTTTTCTCGAAGGAGAAGTTCTTTCTGACTTGAGTTTCCTACAGAATGGTCTGATATGGCCTGGTTTGGAGCAGTGATGACAGATGTAGGTACGCTTTCTTCGCTTTTTTTTCTTCGTAGAGACAGATCCTTCGGAGGACTTGTCACCTTCTTTGACAAAAACTGGACCCTCAAAGCCTATCCCATGTCTGACCATGGTTCCAATAGATAAGATTTCATCAGGTTTGGTTAATCCAGTGTTGAGTTTCTTGAGTGTCATCATGGCAGCAGAGAGATCACCACTGGTTCTATCCAGTTCTTCTTCTCGTATGGTAAAGAGAGTTTCTAGACGCAACATCACGGATTGTTGTTCCTTGTCTGCTCGTGTCAGTCTCTCATTTTCTTTAGAGAGAATTTTGACCTTCTGAAGTAGTTGGCACCAATTTTCATACAGCTCTTCGTAAGCTGTAACAAACTCTTCATCGCCTTCAGTTATGGTAACAGAGTTGAGACACACAATGTTACTCAGACTGTCAGTGTCATCCTAGACGACACAGGCAGTCATCGCAGAAACTACTTCAGTTTCTTTTGGCTCTTCATAATCTTCTCCATCACTCATGGCGATGAAATTCTTCTTTCTTAGAGTATTTGCACACTCATACCTGTAGTGTCCGAATCCCCTACACTCATGACACTGGACAGTGTCCAGATCCTTGGCACTGTTTTGATTCCTTGGTTCAGATTTCGCACTCGAGGGTGTTAAATCTCTTCTTTGAAACCTATTGGAAGGATGTCCCAGAGGTTAAGGAGTGCTGGGTTTAGATGAGGACTTGGCCTGCCTGTTCAGGGGTTTTCTTGAGATGTTCTTTTTCTTCAGGAAATCACTGAATTTTCTGGTGATGAGAGCTATGCCATCCGCATCTAGATTTTCATACTTGGCCTTGTGTGCTATGGCATCAAAGTCAAAGTCTTCATCTTTAGAATCAGGAGTAGAGATTAGGGCGATGCTCCTTCCTTTTGGCTTCTTGATATTCTTTTCCATTTCATAGGTTTTCAGTGAGCCAACTAGTTCATCAAAACCTCATGATAGAAGTGTCTTTGGCTTCTTCAATAGCAGTGATTTTCGTATGGAATTTTTCTGTCACTGATCGCAAGAATTTGCTCACAAGCCTTTCATTTGAAATGGGAGATCCCAGAGATTGACATTCATTTGAGATGTCAAGAAGTTTGGCACTGTAGCTGTCAATGGTTTCATTTTCCCCCATTCTTAACACTTCTAATTGTGTTGCTAGCATTCTTAGTTTGGTTCTCTGGACTCCGCTGGATCCTTCACAGAAAAGGTGAAGTGTTTCCCATGCTTCTTTGGCCGTTTGTAGGTTGGAAATGATCCTGAATAGAGACACATCCACAAAGTTGTAGATGGCATTTAAGGCCTTGGTATTTGCATTTGAAGTAGCAAGTTCTTCCGCAGTCCATTCAAACTCGTTTTTAAAAATGATGTCACCGTCGGGATCATCTCTTCTGGGAGCCTCCCATCCAGTTAAAATTGCACGCCAAGATCTTTCATCAATCGTCAATATATGCTCGCATTCTGATTTTCCAGATTGCATAATTTGTTCCATCCAACACAGGAGGTCGGATTGCAACGTTCATTGTGTTGTCCATTGTTGTCCTTCAACGTCCACAGGATTCTCACTTAGTAAGGTCAAGTGATTGCTCTCTGATACCAATTGAAAGATTTGAAGGCTTCAATGACTAGATTGAACGTTTGATGTTAGTAATAATGTTTTAATATTTTTACCAACATATGTGCAAAATAAAAAAATTAAGCCGATGATAATTTTTGTCTATGAGTTAAAGTAACTCACAGAGCACGACCGTAGGCCAAAAATTATATTACTAGAAATGTTTAGAAATCCTACAAATAGGATTCTAGCAATATTACAAAAAGAATAAAAATTAGCTGCTCCTAAAAGGTTCTTCTCGTTCGAACAAGTTGAACTTCGAAGAATACATAAAAATGAAGCAGAAATGATATCTTCGTGTTTCTGTTTTTCCCTTGCTATTTTTCGTGAGCTTCCCAAAATGAAAAACGCCAAGCTTTTGTAGTGCCACTTCTTTGAAGGAGTCCTTGTTCCACATAACAAGGTCTTGATAATTATCTCTTAAGATAACTTAAGAGATAAGGACTCCTATGTCTACTAACATCCCAACTAACATTGGAGTCCTAGACAGGCAAATATACTAAACATAAAATTACAATTAATAGGATTAACTTTACGAAATCTAAAATCCTATCAAGTTTTTGCCTTCGTGCGTGTGTGCTGTGAGCAGATTTCTGAGAGAGAGGGAGCAGGCGGACGGATAGAGGGAGCCGTGTGTGTTGGTGGTTGTGGATTTGCAGAAAGTTAGAGAAGGGTGACGGGTGGGTGTATGTTTAAATTGTTGGTTTATAGAGGATTTTAATGGTCTGGGCTTGTCACTTATTATTATTTTTTTAAAAAGGGAAATAGGTTTGGGCTTGGTTGTAGAGATTCCTTAATGAGCCAAATAAATTGTACAAGCTTATTTCCATTTATTTAATTTTACTTTATTATATTATTGTCTTCTAAAAATTTAATTGTTCTATCGTTTAGGAAACGAGGATTCTGAGGACTAGGAACATTTTGCGTGTTGCATTCAAGTCAAGTTATTTTTCTGCATAAACAAGGTAGGGATAACTAAAATCTTTCTATTTACAGTTCATATTTAAATGCGTATTATTTTAGCCTATAATGATAACTGTAAAAACCAGAGGTGGCATTTTTGTCACAAATTATGTGCACATAGTCATGCGACCCAGAGTCTTCTAAAAATTATCGCATGACCCAGAGACAGAGGTGCAGCGATGCACAATAGAGGTACAATTTATTGTATATAGAGGTGTAACTTATTACACAACAGAGATATGATTGTCCAGAACTATGATATTATGCAATTATTATGAACTGTACTCCCTACTAAGTGAGTCAAAAGCTCATCCGTTTTTATATTTAATATTTTTCAGGTTAGGCGAACTCGGAGTGGAGCATGTGGTTTGCGGGTAATAAATCATATTTTAATATTATTTATTTAAGACTTGTTTCGTTTATTTTAGAATTGAGTTTCTTTGAAGCTGAAACGTTGAGACAATAATTTCTATTTCTTAGAAATTTCTGCATTTAAGATCGTTTTAAATACTTGGATTTTATTTGAGAACCATTTATGAGTCGTTGGTTTTGGATATCATTATTGGTAATTTTATTATTTATCCTGCAAATAAAAAAAAGATCTCATAAATCCCTTAAAAACTTAGGATGTTACAAATTGGTATCAGAGCCTTGGGTACTCCAAAATAATTTTTAAGAAAAGTGTTTATTTAGTGCTCATAAATAAGTTTTTATAAATCTTGAGTTTTAAATTTATTATTGTCCACCTCCGCCGCTCGCTCCGACTTCGCAAGTAAGTAATACAATTTCATTTCTTGAAAATTCATGATGCATTATTATGATGATGACATGCCTAGATCGCGTTTAAGCACGTTTTGAGAAAAGTAGAGATTTTAAAGAGTTTAACGTAGTAGACATGATTTATGATTAAGAGAAATTACATGATTTGATCAAATATCCCATGATCGCATGATTATATTATCTTTCTTCGTTTTTTATGATGTGCATAGTGTACTAGTTGTGGCCTTAAACTTGGGAAATTAGAAGCACTTTTTGTGGTTGTTGCTTTAGTTATCGTGTGAATTAGAACTAAGTATTCTAAGAATCGAAATTTTAGGCTATGCATCGTGGTCGACCTTCACGTACTGCCAGCGGCAATCCGAATGCAGATCAAATCGGGGATAACAACCAAGATGTAACACATGGGCTGAACCTAATGTGGTCTTACTGCAGACCTTGATTGCCATCTTGCAAGGGCTTCAGCAGCCGGCTCAAGCACCAAATGCACCACAACCGGACCCTGAAGCTATCACAGCAGTCGTGGTTGGACAATTCAGGAAGTACAAACCGTCGACTTTTAATGGTCAGGGTGGCCCGTATGTGGTTGAAGAATGGCTAAGGAGTTTGGATAGGATCTTTACACATATTTCATGCAACGATGAGCACAAAATTTCATGTGCCACTTTTCAGTTGATCGAGGATGCTGCCATTGGTGGGAGGCATACAAGCACACTCAGACTCCCGCACAACTTCTTGCATTGACTTGGGAGCAATTTAAGGAATTGATGATGGGGAAGTATTTTCCACGGTCATATCATGATCGCAAGGAAACCGAGTTCTTGGAGCTCAAGCAGGGAAATCGTGTGGAAGAATATGAGTTGCAGTTTAATAAGATTTCTCATTTTTCCATGCATTTGGTTAACACTGATGAGAAGAAGGCGAGTAGATTCGACCGGGGCCTATGCCTAGAGATTAGCAGTATCATGGCCGGACAGATGTTGGGACCTATGCTGAGGTAGTCAGATGTGCACAAGCCATACCCTCATGATTGAACTTAGTGGTGACTAATTCAAAAATTGGCGACACCTCGGGGAAACGCAAGAGGGATCACCAGAATAAAGGAAGAGGGAATTTAGATAATAAGAAGGGAAATATTGTTGAGAACGTTGTGAGAAATGCTTTAACTTGAAGGACTCCGTGCACTAAGTGTGGCAAGAATCATGGAGGAAAGTGTTTGTATGGGAAGAAAGTCTGTTATAATTGCGAGCAGCTGGGTCATATAGCGACTTACTACACCCAGCCACTAAATCCAATGAACAATTACAAGAGGGGAAACGCTAGAGTTTTTGGTTTGGCAAGACAGGATCAGAATCAGGACGAGGATGTTATAACTGGTATTCTTACTTTTTCTGACATTCCTGCTTTAGTGTTGTTTGATTCTGGTGCTACACATTCTTTTATTTCTGCAAAGTTTTTCACTATAGTTGGTCATGCTTGTGTTGTTTGGAATGATGTTTTGGGTGTTGGTTTACCATCTGGCGATACGATTAAGAGTAGTCGTTTGTGTAAGAACGTTAAATTAAACTCTGGTACAAATCCTTTGAGTGTCGATCTTTATGTATTAGAAATGAAGGACTTCGATGTCATCCTAGGCATGGATTGGTTATGAGATAACTATGCTCGCATTCTTTGTCGTGAGAGAAAAGTGGTTATCAAGAAGCCTGGCGAGAAGGAAGTCGTGTTACACGGCACTAGGAGTAGAGTCATTTCGTGCGTAGTTTCAGACACGAAGGCAATGACGATGTTGAAGAATGGAGACTGCCAAGGGTACTTAGTGAACATCATGGACACTCGACCGTCTAAGCCAACGCCATCTGATGTTCCGATTGTGCAAGAATACGAGGATGTCTTTCCAGATGAGCTACCAAGAGACCCTCCAGTTAGGCAGGTAGATTTCACCATTGAGTTGCTACCGGGAGCGGCACCAGTCTCTAAAGCGCCATACCGGATGGCGCCAAAGTATCTACAAGAGTTGAAAGAGAAACTCCAGGAATTATTGGACAATGGCTTTATCCGACACAGTGTCTCACCTTGGGGAGCGTCTTTGCTATTTGTGAAAAAAAAGGATGGTACAATGAGGATGTGCATCGACTATAGGGAGTTGAATTGCCTTACAATTAAGAACAAGTATCCACTACCTCGGATCAGTGACCTTTTCGACCAGCTAAAGGGAGCAAGCGTGTTTTCAAAGATCGAATTGAGGTCGGGTTATCACCAGTAGAGGATCAAGGAGTCTGATATCTCCAAGATAGCTTTTAGAACTCGTTACGGACACTTTGAGTTCACAGTGATGCCTTTTAGGTTGTCAAATGCGCCAACAGTTTTCATGGACTTGATGAATTGAGTTTTTCAACCGTACCTCGACCAGTTTATGATCGTCTTCATAGATGATGTCTTGATTTATTCAAAAGATGAGGCGCGTCATGAAGAACATATAAGAACCGTGTTAGAAACGCTAAGAAAGGAGAAGTTGTATGCCAAATTTTTAAAGTGCTAGTTTTGGTTGACATGAGTGAGTTTTCTAGGACATGTTGTCACCTCCCAAGGAATCGAATTCGACCCATCAAAAGTTGAGGAAGTGATTAATTTGGTTGCACCTACTAATGTGAGTGAAGTACGCAGCTTCTTGAGTTTAGCCGGTTACTATAGACAGTTCATCGAGGGTTTCTCAAAGATTGCACTGCCAATGACTCAATTGACGAGGAATAATGAGAAGTTTTTCTAGACCGATAAATGCGAAGATAGTGTCCAAGAGTTGAAAAGAATATTGACCCCAGCACCTGTCTTGACAACTCCGAATGGTAATGATGGCTTCGTGGTCTACAGTGATGCCTCCAAGCAAGGGTCGGGATGTGTCTTGATGAAACATGGGAAAGTAACAAATAGCTAAAGGTTCATGAGGTAAATTATCCAACACATGACTTGGAGTTAGATGTCGTGATTCATGCTTTGAAGATATGGAGAAATCATCTTTACGGAGTGAAGTGCGAGGTTTATACCGATCACAAGAGATTGAAGTATATTTCCGTGCAGAAGGAGTTGAACATGCGTCAGCGGAAATGGTTAGAGCTCGTCAAGGATTATGACTGTTCTATTCACAATCATCCCGGCAAGGCTAATGTCGTAGCGGATGCGTTAAGTCGAAAACTGTTACGAAACGGCCTAGTTGGTGGTTGCCGGAGAATGATCAGTTGGAATTAGGGTTTGGAAAAGGGGGAAACGAATTGGGGGAGGACGAATTGAATGGAAATTTGGGCAAAATGGAGGTTGATAACCCGCGGTCTGGGTCGGGCGAATTGTTGGTTGCGGATACCGGCCCAGATGCTAAAGGATACAAATGGCAACACCACATTTAGTCTAGTTTTTATAAGTCTTATTATTAGCCTTACATGTGTAATGTTTTAATTTTCTCAATTACCTAAATTCAAGGGGAAGGCACCGATGGTTTTGGTCCCCCCCTTGAGATATTTATGGGCTGCTGAACATGAGAGAATGCAATGAGAATTTACACAACTCTCTTTATTCTACCTCCTCCAAGCTCTATCTCCTCTCTATTTCTCATACAAATTTTCCAGAACTTCATACAAATTAATTACATAAAAATCATCAAAAAGTTCCTATAAGTACTAATAACATAACAATTGGTATTCAGAGCCTCTGATCCTCCTCTATGACTGAAATCACAAGGTTTAAGGACTTGCAAGAGGCCCAAAAATGCCTCGACCAAATCCTCCAAACAGAATCTGCAAAAAGAGAAGCATCAGAATTAAAAATGCAAGAACAGATTACAGGTATTAACACTGAGATGATGGGAAGTTTGATCACCTTTCTCAGACTCTAGCATCTATTCAGCTACAACTCTTGAATCTGATAAAGGGCATAAGAAACCTGAAGAAGAGTCAATTCTGGGTGGCCCAGGCTCAAGTTTGTCACCTCATGCAGGTAGTTCCAGACAACAGTTCAATTCAGGAAGGTTAATCCAAGAAAACCATTCTACTCATAACAATAACCCTCACATCATCAGCCCACTCCCTAAACTAGACTTTCCCAGGTTTGATGGAACCCAACCTAGGGCCTGGATCTTGAAATGCCAGAGCTACTTCAAGTTTATCCCTAACATATCTGAACATCAGAAGATTGTCCTAGCTTCTATGCATTTTGAAGGTAAAGTTGCCCTATGGTACCAACAATTTTCATCAAAACAGTTAGATATCACCTGGCCCCAATTCCTGGAGGTGATATCATCTAGGTTTGAGGAATTAAAGGAATAAAAAAATAATTGCAGAATTCAACAAGCTGAGGCACACACATTCATGTATGGATTATGTAGAGATATTTGAGGAACTTATGGCTTGTATGTTGCTTCTAAACAAGAAGGGGTATTCAGATAAGTATTTCATTGCCAGTTTTATCAGTGGGCTAAATGAGGAGATGCAATCATTTATGAACATGTTTGAGCCCACTGCCCTCCAGCAAGCTATTGAGTTGGGAAGGAGGCAACTACATACTCTGGAGGCCATCACTAAGAGAGTGAAGGCATCAATAAAACCTGCTTCAGCCTTCAGTCCTAGAAGGAATGACATGGTCAAATGCACCCAGACCACCCCAAACCATTAACAAACCACAGTTCAAACTCCTTACAGCTTCAGAGATGGCCACCAGGAGAGAAAAGGGGCTGTGCTATAACTGTGATGAACCCTTTACCAGGGTATCATACATGATTCTGGCTGAGGAGGAGGGAGCAAATTTCACACAGGAAGAGTTAACAGAATCACTAAACCCAGAATCTATAGAAGAGATCCAGATGACTCTGAACTCCATTTCAGGAGAAGGAGGAGTCACTACAATGAGGCTAAATGGTTCAGTGGAGGGGGAGAAACTGTACATCCTCATTGACACAGGTAGCACACTTAGTTTTCTTCAGGAATCAACTGCAAGGAGGCTAGGGTGTTTACTAACAGAAGCCAAGCCTATCATGGTCAAAGTGGCTAATGGACAAAGAATGATAAGCTTTAGCAGGGTTAAGAGGTTCCATTGGAAGATGCAGGGGCACTCTTTCACCTTCTCACCTAGGGTACTAGCTAATGAGGGTTGTGACCTAATTCTTGGGGGTGATTGGTTAAAATCTTGCACACCTATTGAGTTTGACTATGATAAGATGGTTTTTACTGTGACTCTCATGGGGAAAAGGGTGAAGATCCAGGCTATTTCCAATACAGCTGAGTGTCAACTGATTTCAGGTCCTACCCTCTTCAAAATGATTCACCAAGAGCTAACTAGTGAGATAGAGGAGATGTTTTGGATCAAAACTAAACCAGATTCAAGGTCCACAAATGAAGAAATGGGGGAATTACTAATAGAGTCTTAGGATGTATTTGAGGAGCCTAAGGGGTTACCACCCATCAGGGGGGTGGAGCACCATATTATTCTTAAGGATGGAAGTGACCCAAAACACCAGTTTCCTTACAGGGTGTCTCATGCCAGAAGAATGAGATTGAAAAGATTGTGAAGCTATTATTGGACTCTGGGTTATACAACACAGCAGTAGCCCTTTGCATCACATGTGTTGTTGGTTAAGAAGAAAGATGCTACATGGAGGTTGTGTGTGGATTATACATACCTAAACAGTTTAACCATCAAGCATAGTTATCCCATTCCCATCATTGATGAGCTCCTAGATGAACTGCAAGGTGCTGAATACTTTTCAAAAATTGACCTGAGATCTGGCTATTTCCAAATTTGGATGGATCCTAAAGACAAGTACCTAACTGCTTTTAACACACATAATGGATAATATGAGTTTTTGGTTATGCCCTTTGGACTGTGTAATGCACCTGCTATATTCCAGTCCCTAAAGAATCAGGTCTTTGAGCCTATGTGAGGAGGTCAATGTAAGTATTCTTTGATGATATACTCATTTACAGAAAAACTGAGGGTGATCATTTGAAAGATGTAAGGGCAGTCCTACTTTTACTAAGGGAACACTCACTATTTGAAAAAAAGAGCAAGTGCCACTTTGGGCAAGAACAAATTGAATATCTGGGGCACATCATTTCAAAGGCTGGAGTGGCTACTGATCCAAGCAAAATTACCAGTATGGTTAACTGGCCTGTACCCAGGAATGTCAAACAGCTCAGGGGATTTTTAGGGCTTACATGTTACTATAGAAGGTTTGTTCAGGGATATGGGCTAATCATTAAGCCCCTCACTAACCTACTGAGGAAGGGGAATTTTTCATGGAATGAAGAAGCTGAGACAGCTTTCTGCACCCTCAAGAGGGCTATGGTGACAGCCCCAGTCCTGGCATTGCCTGATTTTTCAAAACCATTCACACTAGAAACAGATGCAAGTGGGAAGGGGCTGGGAGCAGTTTTAATGCAGGAGGGCAGACCAATAAATTTTATGAGCAAAGCATTGTGTATGAAGAATTAAGGTCTCTCTATATATGAAAAGGAGTTCCTGGCTGTTATTATGGCAATCTAAAAGTGGAGGCACTATTTTCAAGGATATAAGTTTATCATCAAGACTGACCAACAAGCTCTTAAACACCTGTTGGATCAGAGAATTTTGAACCCTATGCAACAGGAATGGGTGACCGAACTGCTGGGATTTAACTGTGAGATACAATACAAGAAGGGTGTGGAAAATAGGGTGGCTGATGTACTATCTAGGCAGGAACCTCAGGAAGAGTTAAACTATGCTGTGACTACTATTACACCATCATGGGTTCATCAAGTTACTGACAGCTATGTGGATGACCCTCACTGGGCAAAGATCCTGACTGCTAAGTCATTAGACCCTCAGTCTCACCCAGAGCTTGAGCTACAGGGAGGGATATTAAGGTATAAGGGGAGGATAGTGGTGGGAGACAACACCCTACTGAGGACTACCACCTGACTGAGATGCATAATTCAGCCCATGGGGGACACTCTGGAATCCAGGGCACTTACAAAAGAATCAATAGGCTTTTTTACTGGCCTTTGCTAAAGAAGGAGGTTGAAAATTGGGTTAAACAGTGTGACACTTGTGCAAGGAGCAAGTCAGAAGGTGGGCTCTACCCTGGGTTATTGCAACCACTACCCATTCCCCAACAAGCATGGACACACATCTCTATGGACTTCATAGAAGGACTACCTAAATCTGGTGGCAAGGATGTTATTCATGTTGTAGTGGACAGACTCACCAAATATGGCCACTTCATGGCCCTATGTCACCCTTTCACAGCTGCTACTGTTGCTAAGCTATTCTTGATTCAATCTATAAGTTGCATGGCCAACCTCTACATATTGTCACTGACAGGGATAAGGTTTTTACTAGATCCTTTTGGAAGGAATTGTTCAAGGGTATGGGGATACAGCTAGACTTCACCTCAGCCTATCATCTACAATCAGATAGACAGACTGCAAGACTGGACCAGTGCCTAGAGAACTACCTCAGGTGTATGGTGCACCAAAATCCTAAAACCTGGGCAAAATGGCTACCACTTGCAGAATACTGGTACAACACCAACTACCATTATAGCCTAAAGACCACACCATTTCAGGCCCTATATGGTTATCAGCCTACATCCACATTTCTAGAAACACACATCAGCACACAAAACCAGGAAACAACTGACTTCATTCAAAAAAGACCGCAACTAACACATGAATTAGAGCAGAATTTACAAGAGGCACAACAATGCATGAAATTTTTTGCAGATAAAAGGATGAAAGAGAGGTTTTTTGAAATAGGAGATTGGGTTTATTTAAAGCTCCAGCCTTTCAGGCAAAATTCGGTTGCCCTTAGACGAAATTTGAAACTCTCAGCAAAATACTATGGACCTTTTCTAATCACAGAGCGGATCGGTGAGGTGGCTTACCGTTTGGAGCTTCCTGAGAGTGCGAGGATTCATCCCATTTTCCACGTGTCCCTGATAAAGAAGAAGCTTAGTAATATGATTCAACCATCGCCCTATTCAGAACTCCCAATCGTCGGTGAAGACGGTGACTTTTTTGTCGAACCTGGGGAAACAATAGCTCAGAGGTTAGTCATAAGGAAAGAAAATGAGGTGCATCGATTTTTGATTAATTGGGATAAAAATGGGAATAAGCTCTTGACCTGGGAAGATGAGCAATTCATACGCAGAAAGTTTCCATCTTTTGATTCTTTGGGACAAGGATCTCGGAATGGGAGGGGTATTGTTACGAAACGGCCGAGTTGGTGGTCGCCGGAGAATGATCACTTGGAATTAGGGTTTGGAAAAGGGGAAAACGAATTGAGGGAGGACGAACTGAATGGCAATTTGGGCAAAATGGATGTTGATAACCCGCGGTCCGGGTCGGGAGAATTGTTGGTTGCGAATACCGGCCTAGATGCTAAAGGAGACACATGGCAACACCACATTTAATCTAGTTTTTATAAGTCTTATTATTAGCCTTACATGTGTAATGTTTTAATTTGCTCAATTACCTAAATTCAAGGGGAAGGCACCGATGGTTTTGGTCCCCCCCTTGGGATATTTATGGGCTGCTGAACATGAGAGAATGCAATGAGAATTTACACAACTTTCTTTATTCTACCTCCTCCAAGCTCTATCTCCTCCCTATTTCTCATACAACTTTTCCAGAAATTCATACAAATTAATTACATAAAAATCATCTAAAAATTCATATAAATACTAATACCATAACAATAACCTTTGGGGCAAGTATCTAGCTTTTTAACACATCAAGAACAGTTGATCAAAGATCTTGCGAATTTGGGAATCGAAGTGATTGCACCTCCAAGGAGTACGAGTGCAGTTTTATCGACTTTGACAGTACGTCCTGCCTTAAGAGATCGAGTGAAGGAAGCTCAAGGGAAAGATCCATTTTTTCTAAAGATGAGATCACGGGTCCATGAGGGAAGTACACAGAGATTCACGGAAACCTTAGATGGCGTCTTTGTTTACGATGGTAGGCTATGTGTGCCGAAGGACAAGGTCCTAAGGAAGGGAATTCTTGAAGAGGCACATAGTATGCCGTATACAACATATCCCGGAGGGACGAATATGTACCAAGACTTGAGAAAATCTTTTTAGTGGAGGAGTATGAAAAGAGACATTTGACTTTTTGTTCAGAAATATTTGGTTTGTCAGCAAGTTAAATGTGAACACCAGCGACCATCGGGGTTACTCAAGCCATTAGAAATTCCCGAGTGGAAATTGGAATATGTGACTATGGATTTTGTGGTAGGGTTACCACGATCATCTAGAGGAAAGTGTCCAATATGGGTCGTTGTGGACCGTTTGACGAAGACTTCCCATTTCTTGCTTGTGAAGATGACTTCCAGTATGGATCAGTTCGCTTAGTTGTACATCCATGAAATTGTGAGATTGCATGGTATTCTGGTGTCGATTACGTCGGACAAATACATGAGATTCACTTCTAAGTTTTGGAAGAGTTTACACGGAGCTATGTGCACAAAACTGAAGTTTAGCACCACTCATCACCCTTAGACAGATGGTCAATCGGAGAGGACAATACAAACATTAGAAGATATGTTGAGGGCATGTGTCCTTGACATTGGGGGTAAGTGGGAAAATCTCTTGCCATTGGTAGAATTTACGTACAGCAATAGTTACCAAGCGACTTTAGGGATGGCTCCGTACGAGGCACTTTCTGGGAGGAAATGTAGGTCACCACTCTATTGGTCTGAAGTTGGCGAGAGAAAGATTTTGGGACCCGAGATTATCGAATAGACGACTTCGATGATATCTAAGACTCAATATCATATTAGAGCATCTCAAGATAGACAAAAATCATATGTCGATTGTCGTCGTAAGGACCTACATTTTGAAGTTGGAGATCACGTTCTTCTCAAGGTAGCTCCTGTGAGAGGAGTTATAAGATTTGGGACAGGAAAGTTGCGACTAAGGTACATTGGCCCATTTGAGACTCTTAATATAGGACAATAGGAACAAAATAAAATCAAAAGACTAAAATTTTAAAAAGAGATCTTTTTATTCAGAACTATTTTGACTTTATTTAAAGAAATAAAATTCTTGAAATGTAATGTCTATTTCTTTTTCATAATCAAAAATGATAAAATGATAAGTTTAAATATCTATTTAATATTTCTTTTAAAATCCTTTTTTATTAAAGGATAAAGTTATTAATCAAGAAATAAAAATGAAAATTCTTACAAGATGAGATTAATTCAGAAGCATTTTTAGGAATAAATATAGTGATAATTTGATTGTTCGTCGCCGTAGTAAATAGGCGAGAAAATAGAATTTCTTTCTTCGTCTTTAAAAAAAAAAAAAAAGAAAAAATAGGAGGAAGCTGTGATACGTTCACTAAAAAAAAATCCTTTTGTAGCCAATCATCCAAGAACGCTCGATGAAAAGCCCCGAGCAAATCTTCCGAATTCTTGCTAAGAAGAACGCCCATGTTGTGGCAATTATAATCTGGCAGATAGAGTTCTATTGGTCTGATTCTAGGCTTTAGGATGAGAAGATAAGAGTTTGATTCTCTATAAAACATTAAGATAAATAATCTTGAAAGGTCCTTAGATTTATTTGTGACCTATAAGAGGTGAAAATCTCATGTATAGTTCTGCAATAGCGATGAGAGAAATGATGTTATCGTCGACTATTTTGATATAGTTGAAGTGAAGTCAAAATATGGTTTTTGGGGATGGAATATATGCCGTCAACCTATAGGGTTTATCGTTTTTTCTAATTTCTTCTCTAGCCAAGTGTGACAGATTGCCTTTTGATTTACCAGAAGTAAAAGAAGAATTGGTGGCAGGTTATTAAACCGAATTCTCGGGTATCAAATTTGGTTTATCTTATGTTGCTTCATATTTAAATCTACTGGTTTCTTCATTACTTGTAATAGTTCTTTATTTCGGGGTTTGGGGTCTTTCTACTCCATACATACCCATTACTGGGCTTTTTGACATAACTAAAAAAGTTAAGTTTTTAGAACTTGTATCTTTATTACATTATCTAATACTTATTTATTCCCGTTCATTTCTATTGCAACAAGATGGACTTTACCAATATTAAGAATGGACCAACTATTAAATCTTAGATGTAAATTTCTTTTACCTATTTCTCTAGGTATTAACAGCTTCATCCTAGCTTCTTTCAATGTAACTTGTCTCAAATAAGAGAAAGAAAGAAGTCAAATTATTTATAGCTATTCATATATTTACCCTATGCTAACCCAGTTCTTGAATTCTGGTCAACAAACAATACGCTGCCAGGTACACTGGTTAAGATATCATGATCACCTTGTCCCACGGGAGTCATTTGCCGGTAACTATTCAATATCCCTACAAAAATTTTAATCACATCAGACCGTCTCCTAGACCAAATCCACTTTGAATTTGATAAATGCATTGCTTGTGAAATATGTGTTCGTGTATGTCTTATAGATCTACCCATTGTTGATTGGAAATTGAAAACTGATATTCGAAATTTTTTTTTACTTAATTATAGTATTGATTTTAGAATCTGTATATTTTGTGGTAATTACTTTATTGTCCAACAAATTAGTTATCAATGATTGAAGGATATGAACTCTATACTTATGATCGTCACGAATTGAATTATAATCAAATTGCTTTAAGTCAATTACTAGTGTCAATAAATGACGATTACACAATTCGAATAATTTCTTCAAATTCACCTCAAATAAAAAAGGCATAAAACCCTTAACACCTACTAATCTAAATTCCCTTTTGGAACTCGAAATATGAGTTTTTTTTCTTGGGGTCAATACAAAAGAACGTTTAGTTGGCGAGAATCATGGCTTTATTTTGATTGAAAATCGATTTCTATTTGAATAATAATTTCTAAAATATAAAGTTTAAACCTCTACTTTCGAGAATAAGAGTAGCCCAATAACTGTATATACATCAACCCCGATTTCCCTCATTCAGATTTTATTCATTTAATAAGTAGCCTGAAAAAATAGGAGAACTTTTTTTTTGTCCTGGTCATGTCAACAAAAGCATGAAGTTTTTCAAAATTTTCTATAAAATCAAATGGACTTACCTGGACCAATACATGATTTTCTTTTAGTCTTTCTGGGATAGGGTCTTATATTAGAAAGTTTAGTAGTAGTACTTCCAAAACTAATTTATTAGGCCTTTTCGTAAGGATTGGTTCTTTCTTGTATATCCCTATTTTATATTATATCACACTCATATTTTGTAGTAACTGCGCAGCTCCTTATTTATATAGGATCTATAAATGTCTCAATCATTTTTGTTGTAATGTTCATGAATGGTTCAAAATATTAAAAATATTTTCATCTTTTGACCATTGGGGATGGAGTTACTTAAATGGTTTGTACAAGTATTTTTATTTCACCAATTACTACTATTTCAGATACATCCTAGTATGGTATCATTTGAGCTACAAAATCAAATCAGATTAGAGAGCGAGAGTTTTTAAGTAATAGTCAACAAATTGGAATTCATTTATCAACATATTTTTTTCTTCCATTTGAACTTATTTAAATAGTTCTTTTATTCACTTTAATATGTGAAATTGCTATATCTCGTCAATAAGGAATCTTTAAAAAGAGTAATTCAAATAATTTGAATTCCTGTCTAAAAATTAAAATCGAATAGATAGAAGAGAAAGCCTTTTCTTTTCTATTGATCTATTACTAATTTATTTTCTTATTTTGTTCCATTTTTTTTAGAGTTGATTTAATTATTATTCAGATTGAAATGAATCAAAATTTACAAGGAGTGTCTTGAATTTATATTAAACTCAGTTAATATCAATTTTATTAACATTTTTTTTTTATTTTTGATCATCGCCAATCAAGGGGGGATATTTTCACGATTTTTGTAATAACTATTGTAGCTGCTGAGTCTGCTATTGGACTGGCCATTGTTTCATCAATTTATCGTAACAGAAAAATGAATTTGTAGTAACCAACCCAAATGGTTGAATAAATAGTATTAATTATATTATATAAATGGAAATTTTAATATTTATAAATAAAATTGGCATATTTGATACAGGTAAGGTATGACCATGGTTGCAAAAATCAAAACAATCATAGTATTTTGGACTTCGCGCATAAACCAATTGGGAATTAGATTGGTTCTGATCACCTATTGATTCGTCTAGTTTATAAATATATGATACATTTATAAATTAGTTTACTACACAAAAAACTTATGACGTGCAAAAATGTATAGATCCAATGTCACATTCAGTAAAGATTTATGATACATGTATAGAATGTACTCAATGTGTCCGAGCGTGATCCACCGATGTATTATAAATGATAACTTGGGAAGGATGTAAAGCTAAACAAACTGCTTCTGCTCCAAGGACCGAGGAGTGTGTTGATTGTAAGAAATGTGAATCTGCCTGTCCAACGTCGATTCTCAAAAAAATAATGTCAAACATTTAGCATCAGTTTTTAGAGATATTTAACATTAATTTTTTTAATTGATGTCTAAACTGCCGATTTTAAATGTCACATCGATTTTTAGTAAAAACTGGTGTGAAAACCAATGTGAATTCATATCGATTTTTACTAAAAATGATGTGAAACCCGATGTGAATTCACATCGATTTTTCCAAAAATCAATGTGACTTGTAACATCGGTGTCTTAGACATCAGTACAAAAATCGATATTAAATGTCTGAAAAATCGGTGTTAAATCATGTACTTGTAGTAGTTTCTTTTCTACTCAAATTGTGTAACCGACAAATCTTATGTTTTACGCAATTTCTTATGATTCTATGAATGCATCCTAAATAGAAAAAGAAAACTAAGGAATTGTCGGATACAATTTCACGACAATTTCATAGATATAATTTCTTGGATTCACAATATCTTGGTAATTTATTACATGCACCTGGGTGCACCTTGGTAGGTGCACCTAATGAAAATATGTTATCATTCAATTATATGTGATGATATATGACAGTTATACGTTATGATATATGCTAGTTATACGTGATGATATGCGACAAAAATTTAGAGTTTAAGTTTACTTTTTCATTTTAGGGGGTTAGTTTTACATTTTTGGGTTTAATTTTGCATTTTAGGGTTTAACTTTTCATTTTAAGGTTTAGTTTTTTCATTTTTTTATTTAATTTTTCATTTTAGGATGCCGACAAAACCTATTATTTTATCAGTTATATATGATAATATATGTGAGTTATATTTGATGATATGTTATATAAATTTAGGATTTAGAGTCTAATATTCAATTTAGGTGTTTAGTTTTTTCATTTTAGGGTTTAGTCTTCCATTTTTAGGGTTTAGTTTTTGGTTTTAGGTTTATTTTTTTTATTTTAGATTTAGAATTTCAATTATTTGTTATGATATGTATCAGTTATATGTGATGATACGTACAAATTATATGTGATGATATATTTCAATTATATGTGATGATAAATTAAATTACTGCATGCACCTTGTAAGGTGCACCCAAATGCACGTTACAATGACTCCAATATTTTAACTATATGTATTCATAAAAAAAATCAACTAATTTAAATTATATTGCTAATTCATGTTTAGTTAAACAAATGTCATTATCATAGGGTACACGTGCAATATCATAGTTAAACTAGTAATATTAAGTGTTTGTACAAAGAATGATGGGTGTGTGCCACAATAAAATGAATCGAAGAGTATATTCCGTCTGTTTATTACAAGTTTGAAATTATATAGATCAAAAAATTATATGCACATGACATTTATATCAATAATTAGTTAATTATACATATGATCAGTCTAGAATATTATTTAAACACGCGTGAAAATTGAAACATGAGCCAGCCACATAAAACCGTAATATGAAACATAATATGCATTAGCATGCTTAAACTTTCTTATATAATAATTAGAATCAGGTCTAAAGGTTTATATAATAATACTAGAGAGCAATATTTGTCTAGAATTCAACTTTCCCAGGATAAATAGGGATGAAAGAAACGAAAAGAAGGCAATCAAGATCCTCTATATTCCATTTTAGTCACAGACGAAGAGAGGTGTCGATATCAGAGCCAGAATTGTCCATATTTACTGGCAGCAGAGGCGCGTCAGCACAAAACGACTTTGAACTATTTGATGGGGCCCGATGGTCCACGCGCTTAGAATCTGGCCAGAGGGACAGCGACAGCTGGCAATTAGGTTGTGGAGGGAAAAACATTTGGGAGCCTGAATATTTTTCCGAATGCATCTCGTAATTATTATTATTATAATTATAATGTTTTGGAGGAGGAGGAATGTATTTTTCGGATTCGGATAATATTCTCAGGAGCTCCTGTTCCTGTCTTAATTCTTTCATTTTTTGCAACTGTCTGAACCTCTCCTGCAATAAAGCCATTAAGGAAAGTGTAACACCACTAGTACTATGAACATCATGGGCTTCTCTTACCATTTTCATTCCTACTCTTGGAGAATTGAATTAATGCGTGTGTTTATGAAGTGGAAAAAAAAATAATAGTAGTGTGCTAGAACTAAAGAATATTGTGCTGCATGGCTCATATATACACATATTATCCGCGGCATGGTAAACAATAGGGTTTGTATTTTTATTTATTAAAATTTCACTTTTTTCAAAGAAAGAAGAAGGGAGAATCAGCAAAGTAGAAAATCCAAAGAGGAAAAGGACAATAACCCAATCTTGCAAAGTGTTTTGTGGGGGTAAAGAAGAAAATGGTTTGGAAGAAAGTCCCAAAGAGGGGGTTAAAATTAACAAGCACATGTTGTTGGGGTGTGTTTGGAGGAATAATAGATTAGGGTGATGCTATGTGGATTGTCCTCTTTTAGGTCTGAAAGAAGTTGTATAATGGTGCTTCTTTTGGTGGGTGCACATCAACTTTACTTTTTCAACAATTATGTTTCCCTTTAATTCAAAAAATATTTTTTTAAAAAATCTACTTTCTTCTATTAAATTATGCCCCCTTTGAAAAACACTTTTTTTTTTCTATTAATGTGAACAATTACTGCTCTGGAGCAATAATAATAGTTTTGCTTAATGTAATAATTACAAATCAATTCAACTATGTAAATCGCATTACAAGAATTTTATATGACAAACTCATTCTATTGGTACAAATATGATGACGCGAACTTGAGATATAAATTTTACCTTAAAAAATATATCGCTGGATTAATTTTTGTATTGGATTAGAAATGATTTTTTTTAATATAACTCTTATTGGGTTGGAACGAAGTGTTTGTTTGTAACGGAGAAGAAAAGGACAATCATTAGAAATGAGAATAATCAAAGGAGGTTATGATTTAGTGATTGAACTATAAGTAAATGTGTTGTACCATGATGAAGTTTTTAATAAAAATAGGAAAAGACTGTCCAACATTCCCTCAATCGCATTGATAAATGGAAAAACAACAAAACATTCTCTCTCTCTCTCTCTTCAATTCATGTTTTTGTCCTTGAGTTATTTGGAAGGGAATGGCATGCAGAGATGAAAGCTGCAGATGGGGTGCCCCCCACTAACACCTCCCCAAAACATTATGAATAGCAATGTTTGGAAGCCGTGGTTAGAATTAATATTAAAGAGTATTATAGACAAATTAGCGCGCGTGCTTTGATGTTTGCGAGTGTATGGATGGAAGTGAATAGCGCATTGTAAGGGAGTCTCGTCACCACTGAGGTGTTTACACGTTCATTGAATGGTGTAATAGTTTTATTTGGTAATTGTCAAATGGTTTTCCAAGTATATTTATTTTTAAGAAAATGAGTTATATAAAATTATTACAAAAAAAAATAAATTTAATAGAAAGATAAATTTAATTTCTTTTATCTAATACTAATATAATTAACTGAAAATAGCATTAAAAATATATATGATAAACTATTTTTACGCCAAAAAAAAACACAAATAACATTATTTCAGCTTTTATTATAAATAAAAATTAATTCAACTTATATAGAATTTTTTCCTAATTTATATAACTTATTTATATTTTATATTAGTAGAATAAAAGAAAAGTGGAGGTTTATTTGTCAATTAGTTATACATCTAATTTTAAGTTAAATAATGTTTATTTTTTGCTAAATAGTCCAGAATTGTGATATGAATATACCAAAATAGTCTTACTATTAAAATAAATAATAATAATAATTAATTGGGGGCCACCTGCTGCTTTCGGCCGCCGGAAATTTTTCGCTCACATTTTTTTTCCTGATCATTTGAAAATATTTTCCGGCCACCGGAATTTATTTTCGGCCTTTTTTTTTTGCCCAAGATTTCTTATATTATGTCTGAATTTCTTACTACATGTTTATTGAGTCAGTGCAGTCAGTTTTTTTTTCAACCCAAATATTTTCTTACTTTATGTCTGAATTTTTTACTATATGTATGTATTTCTTACTATATGTGCAAACATCTCTTACTATATGTCCAAACATTTTTTACTTAATGTCCAAAAAATAATTCCGGTCACCGAAAATATTTTTTATTATATGTCCGAATTTTTTATATGTAACAGATTTTTTATTTAATGTCCAAAAATTCATACTTAATGACAAAAAGTATTTTATTTGATTGCAAAAGTTTCTTGATTTGATGTCCAAATGTTGTTATGTATTTTTTACTTATTAAATACTTTTTTTTTACTTATTATATATTTTTGTTTTGCCAAAAAAAATAGAAAAAAAATTCTTGCTTAATAGCAAATTATTATTATGTATTTTCTTATTTAATACAAATTATATATTATTTTATAGTTAAATTTTGAACTTTATGTTCAAAAAATTAATTGTAGAATTAGAAGGTCTATGGATATAAGAATAATTCTCAGATTCACGATGTTGTTAACCAATGTTACCAACATCTAGTTAACAACATCGACCAGAGTAAATTAAATTTATGCAGCGGAAATTAAAATATGAGAACACGATTAAATAAATTCAGTTCACAAGTAAAAGTACTTGTGAACTTGGGTGTACAAACCCGAAAACTATATTACTTTTCTTTTTAAGTTCAATACAAATATAAAGTAATATATGAAAACTAAATATCAAGAAACTTGATACTAAATACTTGTTGCCGGAATGGTAAGATCTTCTCCGTCGGTCACGCAACTTCAAAGATCTTGTTTATCACGAACGTTGGCTCCAAGTAGATATCACTTCTTCGTGTTCTTCTTCTTTGCGTCGTGCGTCCTTCTCACAAGAATTCCGTGCGTCTTGATCTCTCAAAAAAATCCGTGCGTCAAGTAACTCAAGTATTAGGAGTTCTTGTGTCTTAAATAGACAACCTAGAATCCTAAACTTGGTAAAATCCTAAAAACAAATCCTAAACACAATCTAGGTGATTTGCATCTTTTTGTACATATTTTTGCTATCATTTTTGTATCACGTTGCGTGTGTTTCGCTTGCTTTTAGGTGTTAGGAGTCGAGTTGGCCGTTTTTCGTTATTTCTAGGTTTTCGTATTTTTGTACGTTTTATTATTAGTTTTCGTAGTTTTTCACTATTTCATTTTTTGTTTGGCCGTAGGACGTCCAAGCGGGGCCCGCGGCGGGTGCTCGTGGAAAATCTTGAGGTATCGGGTTTCGGAATTGAGGCATGGGCCCGGCCGGATGCGGGAATCGTGGCTCGTGCCCGTGGGGGGCGTAATGTGGACCTTGATGAAACTGCCTCGGGGCTTGGAACGGCGGTTGATACGCGTACGGCGGCCCTTCGATGATCGGACCTCGGTAGGGCGTCCCGTGAAATTGAGAATTCGAACTTTGGGGGTCTTGGTTCGTAAAACCATTTCCCCCTTGGTCGAACGTCGTCGCGTAGACGGGTTGTGGGTCTTGAAGAGCCGCGGCTTGAGGTGCCGGCGTGGGGCCGGTCGATAATGGCGGGAGCGGAACCCCTTGGTTGTCGTGGGCAGGGGCAGGAGGCATCGGGTTTTCGACCGGAGTGGCCATAGTTGGTTCCGCTATCGTCCGGATAATAGAGGGAGGCAACGGGACGTCGGACGTGTCTCGCCTTAAAGCGGCTCGTGCGTCTCGTCGCAACCTCTCGGGGTTCGGCAAGAATGGAGTCAACTCCTGTCTGAGCGATCGCCTACCTTGCATACACAACAACAACAAAAGATTACGCGTATCGAATGTAAAACAATTAATTAACTACTATTTACAATAACAATAAGAGTAATTAAGAACGCCATTGGCTTTTTATCCATCCCCGGCAACGGCGCCAAATTTTTTATCGACGAATTCTCGACGCGCTAGTTTGGAATCCGTCTCCGCAAGAGTACGGAGCCGGTTGTAGGGCGGCGAGTTCTTCCCGAGTCGTGTCTCTCGAGGATGGATGTTATCGGCTTGTCGGTTTCTTAATTGCTCTTATCGTCGGTAGCGACTAACTATTCTAAACTAGGAAAGCAGTAGTCATTGTTCGGTTTCGTTTTTATGACTAAGATTTATATTGAAATACAAGATTTAAAAACATTGAAAATGAAAAGGAAATTAAAGCTTATTTAAAAACGATTAATCTAAACTAGTTAACTAAGAAAGCTTATAATTTTAATTAAGGAAAATGGAGGGAAAATTAAGTCTAGCTTATTTGAAAAAGTCAACATTAATTTAATAAAAATTAAAGTTCTAAAAAGGAAGATTATATAAAACTTCTAAAAACTTAAAGATTGATCTAAACAACTTAACAACTTAAAAGCATAAGTTCAAAAGTACAAAGCTATAAGATGAAAATAGAGGTTTGATGATCAAAACAACAACTAAATTACGATCAAACATCAACACACAATTAAATGAAATAACAAGGAAATAAAACTATATTAATGGAAAGAGTTTACCAAGAGTATGATCCAACAAAAGCTTGAAGAGAAAAGCTTGAAAGCTTGACAATGGAAATCTAGAACCAAGCTTGAACAACTTAGCTAATGATGATCTAAAGCTTAACTAATCTATTACTAATTAACTAATTTATGGGAATTAAAATTGATCACAATGAAAGGAAAAATATCATCTGGTATTGAGGGAGCTTCCTTGGAGAAGAAAGTCCCCAGCTGCAAGTTGCCAAAATTGAAAAGACGTCTGATTACTTATTCCTTCAAAAATTCTGCTTTTCAGTCGATCGACTGAAAAAGCAGTCGATCGACTGGCAGTCGATCGATCATGTCGGCAGTCGATCGACTTGCGATGTCAAAACGGCCTGAAGTCCTGGAATCCAGTTCGATCTTGAAGGGGTCCAGTCGATCGGACCGCAGTCGATCGGCCAAGTAGGCAGTCGATCGACTGCGTTCGTCCAAAATGCCAAAAGTCCCTGGAATCCAGTCGATTTTGGGGGTTCAGTCGATCGACCAAGTAGGCAGTCGATCGACAGAACATCCATTCGTCGACTGGATTCCAGCGCCCGACTCGATTTCTCGTTCTTTTCACATCCGCTGGTTAATCGAGCCTCGTCCGTTGCGCTTCCTTGCTTGTCCGTCCATTCCCGAGTCGAGTATCAACGATCCCAAATGAGCGTCAACGAAAACCCGTACGCCGCTCGTGATATCGGAGGTCATCCTTTCGCCACCCCCGACGGGGGTCCTACCAATAGTATCAAGGAAGTGTCGAGGCCGTACATGGGCGACTTCTCCTCTTGTATTCGATTGAGCCCCGAGGCTCTCGAATACGACTTACGGCCGATAGATCTAAACTGACTACCCACGTTCCACGGCTTACCGCAAGAAGACGCCATGAAATTCCTACGTATCTTTTCCTATACGGTGTCGAGCTTTCCGCATCAAGGCATTCACATCGACCAAATCAAGATGAGATGTTTCCCGTACACGATGAAAGACAAGGCCGTTGATTGGCTCATGACATTGTCGTCCGACTCCCTTACAATTGGGATATGGTCACCGAACGATTCATGGAGGAATACTATTCTCAAGAGAAGACGGCCGACTTTCGATCTAAGATTGCCTCATTCCGACAAGCGAACGACGAAACTTTCTACGAGGCATGGGAGCGATTCAAAGGATACCTCACTAAATGCCCACACCATCATTTTATCGGCGACTTCTTGAATCAGTTTTTCTATAACGGATTGGCGTTCGCATCAAAGCGCATGGTGAACAATGCCGCCGGCGGGAACTTAGCCGGCCGCTCGACGAGAGAACTATACGACATCTTTGTTAACATGGCCGCCGACGATCATCGCATGAGTGTTTTGGAACGAAAGGAGCACGTGAAAGAGGTCTTGACAAAAGATGAGCCCGAGTGGGCCCGTAAGATCGCCGAACTAGAAAGCCAAATAGCCTCTCTCACCAAGCCATACCCGAGCCCGGTAGAGACGTGCACTACGTGCGGAACGCCGGGGCATGGAGATAGTGCGTGCCCGATTAACTACGGGCAATCGAACGAGTTCGACGAGCAAGCATACGCGATCCAAGGATACCAAGCCAATCGGGGAGGTTTTCCAAGCAACAACGATCCTTACGCCCCAAAATATAACCCCGGTTGGAGAAACCACCTTAGTTTTAGGTGGAGGGAACCAACGAACACTCAAACTCCACCCGGACCCCCGATGACACAACAAGCTCAACAAACGTGCCCCCAAGTTCCATATGCCGCTCGACCACCTTTTCCGCCTCACCAACCGCCTCAACAAGCACCGTTTCCACCTCCCCAAGACAATCCGAGACCGCGACAATCGAACCTCGAGTCCGTCTTATCCGAGCTAAGCAAATGGCTCTTGAGTTTGGAGACACAAATGGGACAAATAGCTACGGATGTCAACGAACTAAAACAAGCACGGGATAAGGATAAGCTACCAAGTCAACCGGCCCAAGCTCAAGCCGTGACCATTCTCCGAAGTGGAAAGGTGGTAGACAACAAGGTCGCTCTACCCGACAACGGACCTTCGACGAGTGTTCAAGAGGATCGTGCTACTCCAAATTCGAATGACCCCGAAGACGCTCCTAACCCTCCCACATCAGTCTCTAGTGGCGAGGCAAAGGGGTCCCAGGCTGACGGGGGGTTACATAAGTCCGCCACACCGTACCGATCTCCGATTCCATATCCAAGCCGTATCCGACCGATGAAGCAAGACGACCAATTCCTCGAGCTATACAAGATGTTATCAAAGGTCAACATAAACCTTCCTTTGCTCGACATAATCCGAAATATTCCCGCTTACACGAAGTTCTTCAAGGAGCTAACATCGAAGAAACGCCGATTCGAGGAAAAATAGAAGATATGCATATCGAACGCGGCAAGCATTGCCCTTAGCAATTCTCTACCACACAAAGAAGGCAATAGAGTGGAGCCTTGCTGATATTAAAGGCATAAGCCCCTCCACTTGTATGCATAGGATCATCCTCCAAGACGGAGTAAAACCATCGAGGGAAGGCCAACGAAGATTGAACCCGAACATGATGGAGATTGTGAAGGGTGAGATACTGAAACTTGTGGCCGAGGGTTTGATATTCCCGATCGGAGAGAGTGAATTGGTGAGCCCAGTCCACATGGTACCAAAGAAGAGCGGAATAATCGTGATTGAGAACGAACGGGGCGAGCGTGTGACGACCCGTGCGACCACCGGTTGGCGAATGTGTATAGACTTCCGAAAGCTCAATGCCGCCACAAAGAAGGACCACTCCCCACTCCCGTTCATCGACCAGATGTTGGACAAGCTCGCGGGGCATCATTCGTATTATTTTCTCGATGGATTTTCAAGATACTACCAAATCGCTATCTCGCCGGAGGATCAATCAAAGACGACTAACACGTGCCCTTTCGGCACATACGCTTTCCGATGTATGCCTTTTGGCTTGTGCAATGCACCCGCTACCTTTCAACGGTGCATGCTTTCGATCTTCTCCGACATGATCGACAAGTACATGGAGGTTTTCATGGACGATTTTTCTATTTATGGATCTACCTTCGACGAGTGTCTCGATCATTTGTCAAGAGTTTTGGAGAGATGTGTAGAGAACCACCTTACCTTGAGTTGGGAGAAAAGCCACTTCATGGTGAGAAGCGGAATAGTTTTGGGGCATGTGGTGTCGTCTAAAGGAATCGAGGTCGACAAGGCAAAGATTGACGTGATTGAGAAACTCCCCCCACCGATTAATGTGAAGGGAGTGCGAAGCTTCCTCGGTCATGCAGGTTTCTATAGGAGGTTCATTAAGGACTTCTCGAAGCTTAGCCGCCCCTTATGCCATTTGCTTAGCGCCGACATCCCGTTTGTGTTTGACGATGCCTGTCTATTAGCGTTCGATTCATTGAAGAAGAGCTTGACTTCTACTCCCGTGGTAATAGCCCCGGATTGGTCCCTCCAGTTCGAAATAATGTGCAATGCGTCGAACGAAGCGGTGGGGGATGTCCTAGGGCAACGAGTCAACAAACTCCTCTGGGTCGTCTACTACGCAAGCCTTATGCTCAATAACGCTCAATGGAACTACACAACTACCAAAAAGGAGCTACTTGCCGTGGTTTACTCACTCGAGAAGTTTCGATCATATATTATTGGGTCGAAAGTGATTATACATAGCGACCATGCGGCACTTCGTCATCTCTTCAACAAGCCTCAAGCGAAGCTGAGACTAATCTGGTGGATCCTTCTACTTCAGGAGTTCGACGTGGAGATCAAGGATAGAAAAGGGTGCGAGAACGTAGTCGCCGACCACCTCTCTCGTTTGGAGGTCGGGAATGGAGAGAACGAGTCCCCACTCATCGGAGAAAACCAAGCTCACGAGAACCTCTTCGGTGTGTCCGTCACACCATGGTACGCCGATATTGCTAACTACCTTGCTAGCGGGGTGCTCCGTCCGGACCTATCTCATCACAAGAGGAGGAGGTTTATTGCCATGTGTCGAGGTTATTATTGGGATGACCCTCTTATGTTCAAAATCGGGAAGGATGGTGTTTTGAGGAGGTGCATTCCGGAAGAGGAAAAAGAGGGGATATTAACTCATTGCCATGATCATCTAGTTGGAGGGCACTTCGGTGGCCAAAAGACCGCTTATAAAGTTCTCCAGTCGGGTTTCTATTGGCCTACTCTTTTCAAGGATGCTCACAAGGATTGTCAAAGGTGCGATCGATGCCAACGAACGGGTAGTATCGGAAAGCGGAATGAAATTCCGATGATGTATAACTTGGCCGTCGAGATCTTTGATGTTTGGGGGATCGATTTCATGGGTCCCTTACCGAAGTCTCACGAGTACGAATACATATTGGTTGCGGTGGATTACGTCTCTAAATGGATAGAAGCAATCCCGGCAAGGAGAAACGATGGTGAAACAGTAGTAAAGTTTGTTCGGAGCAACATATTCAGCCGATTCGGAGTTCCGAGGGTGATAATCAGCGATGGTGGAAAGCATTTTAACAACAAACTACTTGAACGAGTGTTGAAGAAATATGGAGTCGTGCACAAGGTTTCTACTCCTTACCATCCGCAAACAGCCGGGCAAGTCGAGACGAGTAATCATCAAATCAAAAACATTCTCGAGAAAACTGTGCAACTGAACCGGAAGGACTGGTCAACGAAGCTCAACGATGCCTTGTGGGCCGTCCGTACGTCCTATAAGATGGTTATTAGAATGAGCCCCTATCGTCTGGTGTATGGAAAGTCGTGCCATCTACCGGTGGAAATGGAGCACAGAGCGTGGTGGGCAATCCGAGCGTGTAACTTTGATTTGAAGCAGGCCGGAGAGGGGAGAAAACTCCAACTGGAGGAGCTCGAAGAACTACGGAACAAGGCGTTTGATAATGCCCGGTTGTACAAGGAGAGAACGAAGCTGCTCCACGATAAGAAGCTATTGCCGAAAGAGTTGGAGGAGGGAATGCAAGTACTCCTTTATAATTCTCGCCTTGCCATGTTTCCTGGGAAGCTTATGTCCAAATGGAGCGGGCTGTACAAAATCGAGAAGGTATCCCCATTCGGAGCCGTGACGTTAATCGACCCAAAGACGGACGAACGATTTCAAGTGAATGGCGCTCGAGTCAAACCTTACCGGCATAGCGTGTTACAAACAAATGCTCTCGAGCCAGTAGTCGTAGAGGAGGAGGACCTGAGTGACTTGCCCCCGACGGGGTTATGATCGTCAAACCAGGGTCGTCGAGCGAACGACGTTAACCAAACGCGCTCCGTGGGAGGCAGCCCACGACTTTCTAATTATTTTCTTGTTTTTCTTGTAATTTAGTGTATATTGGTTTCGTTGTTTTTTTAACTAATATTTAGATGGAAATACAAGATTTAAAATCATTGAAGATAAAAGGAAATTAAAGCTTATTTAAAAATGATTAATCTAAACTAGTAAACTAAAGAAGCTTATAATTTAAATTAAGGAAAAGGAGGGAAAATCAAGGTCTAGCTTATTTGAAAAAGTCAACATTAGTTTAGTAAAAATTTAAAGTTCTAAAAAGGAAGATTATATAAAACTTCTAAAAACTTAAAGATTGACCTAAACAACTTAACAACTTAAAAGTATAAGTTCAAAAGCTATAAGTTGAAAATA